>BMAO01029062.1:0-15225 GCA_019973975.1 Trichonephila clavata
CCCTTACTTTACAGCTGCAATATTCACCTTGTAACACGAACCCCCTTTTGTACGAAGGAGCTTGAAATGTACGTATACAGTGTTCTTTATGTTTTGAAATCCTCTATTCGATGTATAATTGTAGGCTTTTGAAAAAAATAGGATACTTCCAGAAATACAACCCTTTAAGTTCATAAGAAGTGTCATTTCTTTCAAAAAAACAGTATTTTGATATATGCAGAGGTCTAATTTTTTTCTTTACTCATCTTTTTTCATCTTTCAAGCTCTCCTTTTTATACCCAGCGTATAACGAACACTCGTAAATTTCGATCTTATTTTTTATGTTCAAAGTGGGCGTTTTACGCCGAATTTTAAGATATATATAAACCGGGATATAAAGATCGATCGACTACCAAAATAAAAATACAAAAATGAAATAAAAAATTGCATATAAAAATATCGTTTGGACTTTTGAACGAAAAAAGAAACTGCGTCGAAGGATTTAATATCGCATTTTACGCAAAAACAATAAAATATTTCTCACGGAATCTTTGTTTAGAAAGTATGAATATTTTTACATACATCAAGTAAAGTCATAGTTTCGTAAAACCATGATTCAGGTTAACAAGAAGAATTGAAAGTTGTTTCCTCAAGATATTTAGAATGGGAGGTGATTTAATTTTGTTTGTTCTTTGCTAAAAAATTGTAGAAGGGAGAGTTAAATTTTATGGACTGCTGCGTTCCTCGGTTTTATGGAGTTTTTATAAGCTTTGGGATAGAAATACAAAATTTTTGTTCCTAAGATACATGTAAACATGGATCTTAATTTGAGAACAATATGATGAACGGGAATTCTGTGAATTTAACATTTCTTATCGAAGAAAAAGTGAAGCACTACAAAAAAAAATGTCAGTAGTGTTTTCTTACACGCGTAATTTTATTTGCAATGGAAAGATTTAAATCGTGTCTCTCTAAAATTTTTGTATTTGCTTAAAACAATGTCTGTTTAATTCCACAGCTCCCTGCGTTTCAAAAAAAGAGAAATTTTAAAAAATCTTTCGCTTTATTTCTGTATTTTACATATTTAATACACGCTCAGGCGTAATGATTCTCTGTTTTAAGTTTCTTGAGAATAATTTTCATTTTCCTCCTGAACCCTCCAAAACATCGCGTGTGATACTTCTTTCTTTTTTTAAAATTTTTCTAACGATAAATACAATTTTAAATGCATTTTTAATTCTTAAAAAAGGCCAACGTCACACGTATTTGGGATGAGATGTTTCAATATTGCATCAGCCATTCGAATCTGAATGATCAACGTGATAAAACCAGGAAATCAAACAAGTAATGAAAATTCTAGAGCTTCCCGAAACTTTGATAACAATACTGGTAGGACTTGGATACCAATAACTTCAAAAAAAGCAAAATGTCTTTGAATGTGTGTCATGAAATACCCAGCAAAGTAGATGAGTGACGGCTAGTAAGTAATATTTCTTTTAATCTTTTAGCTTTTTATAGTTCATTTTCAGCAATTTCTTTTCTCACTCACATCTATTATATCTTGCTCATAAATGTTTCTCCTAAACATTAACAATCTCGGACTTTTTTTGTTGGAAAATCACAAATATCTAAGATAATATTGTATGTCTCTGAATTCAGTAGCACGCTATTGTACTTCTTTTTATTTAGCTACAGCTGTCATTGAGATTGCATGAATATATTCATTCCTGTAGAATAGTGAGACAGAAAGAGACAAGGCTGATAAATTATGCTCTACGCGATCATGCACCTTTCACTTTCTCAAAGACATTGGCAGGAATGAAAGAATGAATTGTATCTTTTCACTCTGTAATCAATAACATGTTCTCCTCTAATACCGATTATATTTCCACTTGTTTTTCTTTCTGAAAATTGAACGAAACTGCTTTCAAATCGAGGAATAAAGTATAATTTATTTCTCTATTGATTATTTAGAAGATATTTTTACTTTTTAAAAATATTTTTCCATTTTTTTCTTCGACGTGGTTGGTTTGTCGCTGACCTTCTGCACCCTAGGTTGTGGGTTCGACCCCGGCCCAAGTCGGTGGATTTTCATGATGCAGAAAATCGACAGTGGCCATGTCGTATAATTATGCGGCATGTAAAAGATCCCTAGAGTGTCTGTTTGGCTTGGATGCTCTCGGCAAAATTAAATCCTAGTACTGGTTCGCATCGCCAAGAGCTCAGGTGCCTCCCTCTGTGGAGAAAGCTGAGCGTCAAAATTGCTCGCTGTAATTGGTATCGCCTATATGGTGCAGCGCTAAAAAGTGATACCAGCTCCTGGGGAATGTACTAGGTCTGAAAAGGTTTAAAATACCAATACGTAGCCCCATTGAAAAAAAAATTTCTTCCCAGTCCGCTTCTGTAGAGATTAACTTTTGAAGAATAATTCGATTTTCTGATTATTTCTTCCGAGCTCATTTTGAGAGAAATCATCTCCCCCCCCCCACACCCAGAAGTTACTTTAATTTGCATACGAATGCGAGATTTTAAATTATGTCTAAATTTTAACGACATAATATTCGCCCATGTTGCCTTATCGATTTTGAACAGTAGCTACACAAAAAAAGTGTATATGTTAAAGATAAATCTCTGTTATAGAGAAAATATTTTGAGAAAAATTAAATAGAAAAGGGATCTTCATTGAATCATTTTGTCTGATAATAAAAACCAATGCTTAAGTATCGCCCTTAGACGAATAAATTGGCGAAATCTTGAAAAATAGGACGACGAAAATTATGAAAATATAAATAAATTAGTTTAAACTATACATTTCATTACTTTAAGTTCCTGAATTAAAAAAAACAGTTTAATATTAATAAATGAAATATCTAATAAGTACTAATTTTTCAGGAACATATTGTTTGTTTTTAAATAAGTATACATAGTGTGTACGTTACCACATTCTTTCTTTGATAGAATGATCCAAAACCCTTGTGCAAATACTCCACTACGTTCTCTGCCTTAGCAATTAGACCGCAAATTTTGAAAAATTTTCGCGTTAAAAAATACCAGAAAAAAATAGACCATATAAACAACTTTATTGTGTTCGAGCATGCATGTGCATGGAAACGGGATTTCATTTATGGTTGTAATTCACCGCATTTGCCAGCAGATTTTTATTTGGCGAAAATGGTTATGAACCGAAAAAATCAAATCTTTTAACATACTCTTTTACAAATGTTTTAAGAAATTTTAAGAAAAAAGAACTTCATATTAATTCATAAAGGTTATTATGGAGTATCAAGACACAAGACAAAACCACGGTTCCTGCTATAATATTGAACGTTGTAACGGGCGAACCTTCAACTTATCCTCTTAGGGTAACTTTGTTCTTTTTAACTGTAAGTTCTATTGAAAGCTTTCTCCCGAAAAAGAAAACATTATTTATGCAAATGAGTGGTTCTATATATTTAAGCGTTGACATTTAGGTACGTGATGTTAGTCGACGGATAGTCCCTGGATGGTCAATTATTGATAATTGGTGAATAAGTGATAAAATTGAGCTTTAGGATTACTACCGGAGGTCGTACAATGTAGTAAAAGAATTACGATGAATTTTAGAATAGAAAACCAAAGTGTTTCAAGAGTAAGAGGAGTAAATTATACTTATATGTTAAGTATCCTTAAGCCGTACGATTGCTCTTCTAATTAGTTGCATAGTGCATTTCCTACCTTTATTTGAGTGGTTTAAGTCAGTAGGGTAATAAATTTGAGTTTAAAACTGGTTATGGCTGATCTTTACTCGAACCCCCAAACACCAACAACCGCTAGCAGGTTGTCATAACAAGAAAGTAGAATAATACCTGTTTACATTAAAATATTTTTAAATAAACAAAAGCAATATAATTTTTTTAAAGTCAATTCCTTCTTCGTAAGGTAAACTTACTGGCGCTATATGTTGCAGATAAGTCTAATTTTGTTCTAAGTAATGCAGAATAAGTTAAAAATTAAAAATAAAATTTAAGTAAGGAATTATTATTTGAAAAAGTTGTATTAACATCAAGCGTCATCCACTAAATGTTTAAAAAATGTGTTTGAACTTGAATGGAAGAATAAAAAGTTTTTTAATTAATGATTGAAAATTTAAACAAGATATAAATATTAATAAATATATATAGGGAGCCAGTGAAATAATAGTAGGAATCGAAAAAAATATAAAGTTATTTCCTTAATTGTTTCAAGTTTTTTCAAAGTTTGTACTTAAGAAGCTTTACTTTTGCTATACTGTTCGGTATGCCGGGTGGAAATCTCGACAAGTGAGTGCTATTGTGGCGTTAAAATAAAAACTGTACATAAATAAGGTCTACTGTTGTTGTTTTTTAAACAAGAAGACCCGAGTTCATCTTATAAGGGTTTAAAGCTCTTAAACCGATATTCTTGAAGCTTACTGTGGCCACTGGATGGTCACAAACTCATGGACCCGCCGTGTTCAGGTGTTGAGGCACATAAATCTACTTACGCCAAAGCCTTCCTGTCGGCTTGGAGTGGAAATTTGGAAAGAGGGGTGTCGATTCATGTGTCGTCCTTGTCACTTAACCTTGATTCAAAATTGTAAAGTTTGTCACCAATATCCCTTTTTTGTGGCTTTAGAGTGCGACAGTAATAAAAATCAAATCAATGAAACCGGAAGCTTATTACTAAATGTCCTTAATTTTACTAAATTCTTATTAAAAACCATGCGAGCAGAACGATGAGAATTGGTTTTTGTCAATCGTATTTCATCTGCAGACGTTAGAAATATCGGTTGTGCAAAAAGTCCTTATAAATTTAAAAGTTTATAAAATCCGGAATATTAAACAAAATAAAAAACGGTTTGCAGGTTTGTGACGAATCTATACGTGTCCTTTCACTAACCTTCTTGGAAAATCTTTGGGGCTATTAAAAAAATCACCCTTCTCTTAAGAAGAAGACGTGATATGCAAATTAAGTTTATTATATGCAGTTAAGTTTCGCGAGTTAAAAGGTTAGAAAGAAAGATAGTGAGAAGTTAGAAAGTTAGAAAGTTGTTAACTAAAGGTGACGCATGAGATACAAGGAGAAGAATTCCGTAAAAAGTTAGAAAGTCCGTGTGAGTGATTAAAGACAGGAAAGTGATATTGATAAGGAAATTGAAGGAGTAAGCCTTAATTTATAAGAAGACTACCTACAAGTATTAGTCACCTACATATTACGTTTGATGTTTAAAGTATTAAGGAGGTTAAGTGGCAATTAACTATATATCTACCGTATAAAGCCATATTGAGGTAGAAGTTAGATTATTATAAAGTGATTAAATTATTAGATGTATTCTTCAAAAACGCGAATCTCGTCCCCTCCCTCTGTTGACTGATAGGAAACATCCTATTTTTATTGTGATTCGCTGAATTGTTTTTTTTTTAGTTAATTTAAACGTTGAATAAATAATTTGAAATTATCATGTCGAATTATTCTTCACTTCCTCCCACACCTTTAGCTGGGTCACAAAGAAGACAGAGGTGAACAGGTGTGGAATCGATAAGTCATCAGATTTTCTTAAGACAACAAAAAAAACTGCCGACAGATGGCGTACAAACGACTGAGTTGGAAATATGCAAATGAGACAGGCGATTACAAATACTGATGGTCATGATCCAGATCTAATTCTCCGTTGCATGCCAACTAATTGAACAAGGATACTGAGCGAGAAAGATAAAGCTTTGTTGGCGAAGCTTATTTTCATGAACAAGGAATCAGCGACTGTGGCACTGCGTAAATTCCGACTGCAAAAAAAATGTAAAGATTGGGCCTTCAACCGTGGTACGCTTTATAAAGCTTGTTCAGCGATTTGAGGAAACTGGATCGCTCGAGGATCGTGTGAGATCCGGACGACCAGGTCTAGAATCATTAGCAAACGTTGCAAGTTTACATGGCCTCCTTGGTCTCCAGATCTGACTCTAGTAGAATTTTGGCTGTGGGGATATTAAAAATTCCCGGGTGTATTAATTCCCTCTATCCTGTCTGTCGGAATTGAAAGATGCGATCCACCGAGAGCTCTCATGTATACAGGCGGACATCCTGTACTCTGAAGTTGCTGGATTTGTGACACGCTTAGAATGTGTCATCCCTTGTGGTGGTGGTGGATATGTGGAGCACAGCCAGCTGTCATAAATGATTTGGTAGCGTTGCTTCTGTTATTTGCGAGTCTTTTCTTTCACTTATCTACAAAACGCCACCTATCGGGTGTTTTTTTTTCTTTCTTTTCTTATCTTAAAAAAATCCGTAACTTATATCGACGCTAAAACCGCAAACCTTTTTTTTTATTTTGTTTAATTTGCTGAGTTTTATAAATTTTTAAGTTTTTACGGACTTTTTGTCCACCCGGTATTTAGAGATTAATTTCGCTGGTACTCGGATATCCGAATAATGCACTTTAAAAATTCTTTTTCTCTCGTTATTAATGGATGTAATGTTCTTGACCATTCTTAGCGTCATACAGAAAGGTGTTCTCGATTTCTAAAAACTTTTCATGCCGTTTATCTAAATATACATTTTCTAATGATAAATGGTCTAAAATGTGCAAATGTGCCTGTTGTTATATATTTGTAGTTAAAGTAATTATCATGGTTCATGAAATTATAAAGAAGCAATTATAATTCAAAAATGTCATTTCATGTAAAACTTGCTAATATTTGCTAAAAAATTATTCAACCTGCAAAATTTCCTTGATTAACTTTTCAAGTGTTTATCCATCGTTTAGTTTTAAATCATTGACCATTTCGCATTCATTATCTTCCGTTTTTATACTCATGTCAGTCATTTATCCTAAATATTTTCGTTTAGAATTTTTTTTCTCCTTACTTCACGAGTTGCATGTCTCGAATTCCACTTTAGCATTTCTAAGCCATTTATTCTGTCCTCCTAAAAAAATGAAACTTTCAAAATATTTTTTGTTTTGTTTTGTTTATATACAATGAAAAACTTTTTATTTTATATTTTCTTTGCATGTAAGCTACTCAGACACCTTCTACGTTCATATCATTTTTTGTATAGATATAGTGTGCTTCTGCTATTTAAAGGACTGTCACTTTAAAAAAAACAGTTTAGTAGTATTATTCTTTAAAAAGTATTACGTTAACTAAAAAAATTAAATATCTTTTCGTACAACTTATTTTGATTTAACTCGATTGAACCAAATTCTAAGAATAATGATTAGTTTTACATTTATTTTTATAACTGTGATATTGAAGAGGTGGGATGTAATGAGATTTCTATTTGTGAAAATTCTCCATACTTTATAACCTCAATATGGAGTTTAGTCAGCTTTACAAATACCAAGTTTAAATGATTAACGTGAACTGAAGTGATTAGCTCTAGAAAATTATACAATGGCCGAGTCCAAAGACAAATGCAATGAATACTTCTCGTTCTTAAATTCACTGGAACATCGGCCCCACTGGTAGTTAGTCTTAATTTTATTCAAGAGATTACGAAAAGATTTTCCCCATTAAAGCTGGGAGACTATGACCAAGACATTTCTGTTGATAGCAACAATATTCCAGGTAGGGATTGCAATACCAGTATACCGTGATATCAAATACCAGTATTTTGAGCCATTTGTACAATTTTGTAGTACCGGTATTCACAAATTTAAATACCGTTTTTTGGTATTAGAATTTTTTTTTAAAATTGTCTCCACTATATGTTCAGGGATCGAGTACAAAGTTGCATCGTGCACAATAAAGAGAAGTGAAAATATGGGAATCATCCAAGGAAGTGACCAAAACTATCATACTGCAGCTCAGATCGATACTGCACACGCACAGAATTCGTAGTCTGTTATTCTTATCTATAAAAACAAGGTTGTCGTAGTGAAAAAATGCGTAATATTTCGATATTTCTCAAACTGGTGAGATTGTTACTCACATTGTATTTGCGTATCATACTTTAGAGTTAAGAATATTTCTCAGATTTAATATGTACATATACTCATAAAGAATAACCCATAATAATGAATTTGAATAACTTTAAAGAACATAACAAATCAGTCGAAATGCTCCGGTTTGGTTTCATTATTTATATAATGAAAACCACGGACCACAAATTGAATGGTGATATTTACACTTTTTTGTGATTTAAATAAATAAGATGTTCCTTTACTTTTTTGTGATTCTTTATATACTGTTATAATTTATAAGTTACACATTATTTTTTGTGATATCAACTCTCTCTAATAAAACTGACAAATAAAACGAAGAACCCTCCGTGTTTTTCTTCTTCTAAAATTTCTACTACCGGTATTTAAACCGATATCCCAGTATTAAGACCTAAAAAATACCGAGTGCCGGTATTGAACTTTAAGTCCAATATTGCAATTCCTAATTCCAGTGTTAAGCAAACGTATGCATTTACTGTCAGAAAGTGACAACGAATAAAATCTTTTTATGTGTAACTCATGTTATTTGAATAATTTTTGTGTTCATGAATGTAAAGTGTTTTTTTTTTCAATTGATAGTTTACCTTGTGTGATATATGCGCAATCTTTATGAAATTAAAATGTTTTAGATCCTAACAGGAAAAAATTCATTACTTACCGTATTTATTTGAGTCTAAGCTGCCTTCCCTTCCCCCCCCCACGAATTCTCTACACGTTTTTGGAAAGCAAATTGTTTAAAAGAGGTTCATTAATATTCAATACTTCAGATTTTTCTTTAAAAAATGTTAGGAAAACAATTAGAAGTTAACAATTAATTTATTTTACCAGTATTAAAAACTTTCAAATATATACATGCATGAACCTATATTTACTCCAAGCATTAGTATAATATGTTTCGAAAATGATTCGTCATTTCCATTGCCACAGCAGACTTAGGAATTCGTGCCGGCTTCGTCTTTTTCCCACACAGGGTCGTCTTCCTTGTCATCCAATGTATTTGTAAGCAACATTTTTTTTGAAGAATGCTTTTAGAAGAATTTAAAAGAATTATTAAAGACTGTTGAATACTTATAAGCAAATATTATAAGATTTTGCTTACGCCATCAACGTATATTTTTTTCATTTGTGTCACTGGCCGCTGTTCTGCTTTTAAAATTGCCTCCCTTTTCATACTTGCGTCTTAGTGAACTCGTCTGGATGCTAATACCGATATCTTTTATGCCTAGGTGATTAAAAAAAGCATATATATACAAAAAAATTTCCTAAATACGAGCAGATAACAATTTTTAGGATAGACTGAATACTGGAGATAAACAGTGGAATGGGTTAAATCATCGATAAAAGGAACCAGAATAGTCGGATCCACTTTTCCTTTTGAGAGGGTGAAAATTCAATTTCTCTCCATACTACGTCTGAGAAAAATAATGGTAGCGTTATATTTATTAATTTCAATATTTGGTTTATTTACTTCTTAGCTATTAATTATAGTATATACATTGAAGTTGAGAAAAGATTGGTTAGTTGATTAGAGTCAAGAATTTGATGTTTGTGTGGTAGGAGAACTCATTCATTCTATTCAACAGACTTACTTCTCTCTGCCTTCTCTAGGCTCTTCAGATGGAGGAGTGTTTTTGCTCCTATATTCTCAAGTTACATTCGGTTTGTGGGCGGGGTGAAGTCTTCTTACGGTATCTAAGTGTGCCGGGGCGTTGACAGAACCTCGTAATACTTAGAGGTGCACGTGTACATAGGAACGCAGTTATCCTATCCACAAAAGGAGGCTGAATTTTTAGCTGTGAGGCACAAAAACGACATACCCTGCAACAAATGATTTACATTCGATTCTAATCCGCAATCTATTTTCATTTTCATTAAAAATGAAAAAATAGTGTGGCTTAGACTCGAGTAAATACAATATTTTATTTTTTTACTGATTTCTTTGGGTTGGAAACAATTTTCAGCTATCCCATAGATACGATATATTTTTTACACGAAATTGTTTACTAATATTCTTCAAGAATAAATCTAACGTGTAAAAACATAGTTCGCCGTGGACTTTGAATTGTAAGGTATTCTTCATCGCCGATGAATCTACAGATCAAGGTGTTGCAATCCCTGTGGCATCCCCAGTTCTGTTATGAGCTTCCACGGGATTGTTTTAATATTTCATATGTATTGTTCATAGTCGATAACATATCCTGTTAAAGTGTCGACTACACAGCAACACCGATTTGGGATGTGTGTCCTCGGGTCAACCATGTCCCATCAAAAGAAACAGCAATATCAGTAACTGTATTTGACCCATTTTGATTCAATTTTCTGTATGTATTTTGAACGCTGTTATGTACATAGTTCAACACAGTTTGGGAAGCAAGAGAGTACACTGAGTTAATGTAGCATTTAATTTCATTAAAAGTTTTACTCGACATCAAAGGCATATTTGAGAAACATGCAAATTTTTCAACCGAGGCATGGCCCCACTGATTGCAAGAAATGCTTGAACAGCACGAACATTCACATCGAAAGATGTAGATGTATTTGATTTTTTTTCAAGTCTTGAGATGTAAAGCATTCCATTTTTTGCTCAGAACATGTTTTGCATACCAGTTTCAATTGACGCGAAAACCCATATTTATGTCCAATTCAGTTTTAAAGTTGACTGGTTGCAGATACCACAAAGAGTATACTTGAAAATATCACACAAGGCATTTTTGTCAACAATTATATAACTTGGTCCATCATAGGTATCAGCAACATTTTCTTGTTCTAGTACACTTTTCTCTTGCATAGAAATTCTTTCATTTTTTAAAATTCTATCACCATTGAGTGTTGAGCAACATTTGTATTGTGCTCCGAAATGTCCATATTGCTTTCAGTTTTTGTTTCAATGCACCATCGCTTTTGAATACTCAATTTACTTGATTTGTTTTTCCTCTTCGTTCGAGGCATGTTTAACTATTAAAATGCTGTATTAGAATACGTTTAAATATATAAAAAAACTGTTAAACTGATAACGATAAAATAATTAGTCTTGAAAAAGACGTTTTTTTGGTAAACCGAACTAAATATTTCAAAAATATGAAATAAAAATTAGCAGAATAAAGAACGCAGTATAGCTCAGCAAATGTAAACAAACAATTTGAATGGATTTACAATCTCTTCACTTTATTTTTAAACTGCTAACTGTGTTAGAATTAATTAAATTGGCTAGAAAATGAAAAGTGCGTCTGCTAGAGCAAAATTATGTAAAATGTGAATTCTGACGAGCATATTAGTTATCATAACTTTGATTTTTTAATTTAGAGCTCTGAAATTTTGTGAGATAATAGAGAAATGTATAAGGAATAATTTAGACAAAAAAAAAAAATTTTATTTTTGACCGATTTTCGTCAATTGAATCGTACCGTGTCTCCTTAAAATGTGAGAAATAAACTTTTTCAAGTTTTGACACAAGTCGACAAATTTATCACTAAGTCGCTAACAATGATGAACGTGGCTATTTTTTGTAATTCTTTAAGTAATTGATTTTAATCAATTAATTTTTATTAATATTTATTTACTGTATTGTCATCTAAAATAATAGTGTATATAAAATCTTCAGCTCATTGAGTACTTTAAAATAGATTTTATTAACGATTGAAATTTGAACAAGATAAATATATATAGAGAGAGTGAGCTATATAATATATATATATATATATTATAATATATATATACTATATATACTATTATATATATATATATATAAAGCAGGAACTGAAAAAGGCTGTAAAACGAAAGCGCAGTATTTTACCCTTTTAACTTCTTCCTGAATAGTAATCTTTAAAAATTTTATACACTAAACAGAGAGAGGAAATATATCAATGCAAAATAGAAAATCGAAATATCTGATAATCAATTTATTTAAACGAGCTATAATTAAGCAAAAAATATAAAAATATGTTTGTTAATACATTATACTACACTGTTCTTAAGATTGTTATTGTACATCACTGATAAAGTAAAAATTTACTTCCAATATTGTTATCAAAATAATTCATTGGATCCATAACTTTTGTGAGCCATGCATAATCAAAATTATAAATGTAGCATTAAGATAAATAGAAACTCTTAAAAGAATTATTGGCTAAGTAAATTAGATTCTAGAGTAATTAATTTTAGAGAGTCTTTGATTTTTTCAGATTAATAAAAATTCTTCATGCATTAAATAAACATCAGAAATATTTTTTTTATATTTCTAGCATTTTATAATGATCGTTAACTTAGACTAACCAATTACAACTGATAAATCGAATTTGAGAATCAATTAAGGTTTTTGTTTTATTTTATTTTCTACTATTCGTAAAATAATTACAGATCTAATTATTTAGTTCCCTATAAATTTAAAAATTTAATACAGAGTTTAATTTAGCTTAATAAAAATACTGCTCATTAGAATGAAATAAACAAATGGATTCTTATTTGCTTTACGATAATTACTTTCTTAAAATCTGTTCTACCTAATTTTTAGATAACTTCTATTTAATTTAAATATTACTGGAGAAAGAACATTTTAAAATAGCTTAAATAAAGTGAATGTACATTAAAGGAAATGAATGTTTTTTTCTTTTAATAATAGTAATTGTGTATCTATTTATATTTGCATTAAAACTGCATTTCATTGATTTGGTGGGGGGAATGCTTATTGGAATTTTATACATTTATATAGTATTTATTCTTTTAGTAAAAAAATGTTTTTTAACGTTTGATTAATGATTAAAATTTTAAAACGTTTGATTTTATTTACTTCTTCTTTATTGAAATGAATTTACTTTATAAATTATTTTTCTTTTATTAAAACTCGGAAAGTTACCTTTTGGCTATTCAGCATAATACAGGGGTGTTTCATAAATGATGGGAGTAACTTTAAGGGGTGATAGTACACATCAAGACGAGTAATAGTAAATAGGAAACCAAGTGTCCCAAACGTCTTCCGAAGGAGAAAGGAGCCATCAAAGTTTAGGGTCCTAAATTTCAAATGATGATAAAAAACGGGAAAATGGATCGATTCATTTGCGGTTTTCACTAAAATCATTCTTTAAATTAGTATTTTCATTAAAAAAAGTTTTAAAGACAAAGTTAAAAAATGCCGTTAGAGGGCGCTCTAGACTTTGGAGTACCGAACAACTACCTTTTACCAGTATTTTTTTTATTTTGTTAAATGTTTACAAAAGCTTAGATTTTAACTTGAATTTTGAGCGCAAAATTGAAACCATCGGGAGCGGTTAAGTGGCGCAAATGTAACCGCGTTTAGGGAGGAAAAATTGAAATGCTCGTATGTAATGATCAAAATAAAAACGATAAAGCAAACTTTAAGAGGCGATAGTACAACACCAAAACAAGTAACATTCATCAAAGAAATCATACTCGTATTTTAACCCGAAGGTGATAGAGGGCGCTGAAACAGATTTCGTTTTAAGAGACAAAAAGGAAACAAAGAACATTTACGTTATATAAAAAAGTTTAATTAGAAATGATTACAATATCTGTTCGAAACACTGACCATTAGAGGCGATGCATGCGGTACAACGGCGAAGAAGGGATTCACGAACCCTCTGAAACACGCCAGGAGTATCGCGCACCTCTCCTGCAGCTGCCGAAAGTCTGGCGACGAGTTCTTCTGCAGTTTCGATAGGAGTCTCATACATAAGACTCTTCAAGTGTCCCCACAAAAAGAAATCCAGGCATGAAAGATCGGGCGATCGCGCTGGCCAAGGGACAGGACCACTTCGCCCAATCCATTGATTTGGAAAGGTTGCGTTTAGATAATTTCGCACCTCTGGCGCAAAATGAGCTGGTGCTCCATCCTGCTGGAACCACATTACTCGCCGGATACGAGGGGGAACATCTGTTATCATTTCCGGCAGCACCTGTTGCAGAAAGGTAAGATATTTTTTTCCATCCAGGCGTTCTGGCAGAAGATAAGGTCCAAGTAGATGGTCACCAATTATTCCTGCCCAAACATTTATGGAAAATCGTCGCTGATATGCATGTGTAGAAGACGCATGTGGATTTACATCTGCCCATTGGTGGGAATTGTGGGTGTTAAATGTACCGTCACGTGTAAATGTACATTCATCTGTAAAAAGCACAGTTGCACCAAAATCGGGATTTAGGGTGTGCTTCTGCAGATACCAGCGAGCAAAATCCATTCGACGAGGAAAATCCCTTTCAGTCAGTTCCTGGACTCGTTGGACATGAAAAGGATGCATACTTTCATCCTTTAGTACTCGCCATGTCGTGGAGGGTGATACTTCAATTTGACTAGCCACTGCTCGCGTGCTTGTATTTGGATGATCAGTCACCATATCCAGAATTTTTTCTTCCACGGCTACCGTTCTGTTAGACTTCGCACAGCCTGCATTTGAACGTGCACCAAAAAGGATCCTGTCTCACACAACTGTCTGTGCAAGCGCACAAATGTTTTATCATTGGGCAACCGCTGTTGGGAAACTTTTTTCCGTATAATCGTCGCGCCTCTGCACTATTCCCATTTGCAGTTCCGTAGATGAAGTGCATATCAGCCTTTTCTTGATTAGTGAAGGGCAACATCTTTCGTTACGTTTGTTCCGTGATTTACACTTGCACACTCGGGTCAATGGCTTTTATCTTAATAACAATTTGCATATGCGTTCTTCTTCTTCCCCATATCACAATTTCATGTTCTTCTTCCAGAATCTTGCAGCTAAACGCTTGCATGTATAAAATTTGAAGATGCTCTAGCACGTTTGCGTTTGAATTCAAATCATGCATTTTCTAATCGAAGTTGATTGTTTTTATGTTGTACTATCGCCTCTTAAAGTTTGCTTTATCGTTTTTTATTTTGATCATTACATACGAGCATTTCAATTTTTCCTCCCTAAACGCGGTTACATTTGCGCCACTTAACCGCTCCGATGGTTTCAATTTTGCGCTCAAAATTCAAGTTAAAATCTAAGCTTTTGTAAACATTTAACAAAATAAAAAAATACTGGTAAAAGGTAGTTGTTCGGTACTCCAAAGTCTAGAGCGCCCTCTAACGGCATTTTTTTAACTTTGTCTTTAAAACTTTTTTTAATGAAAATACTAATTTAAAGAATGATTTTAGTGAAAACCGCAAATGAATCGATCCATTTTCCCGTTTTTTATCATCATTTGAAATTTAGGACCCTAAACTTTGATGGCTCCTTTCTCCTTCGGAAGACGTTTGGGACAACTTGGTTTCCTATTACTATTACTCGTCTTGATGTGTACTATCACCTTTTAAAGTTACTCCCATCATTTATGAAACACCC
>BMAO01029063.1:0-16002 GCA_019973975.1 Trichonephila clavata
TGTTTGTAGCTGCCATATTACCCGAATCTCATTTATTTAATCGCTTTTGAGGATCTATACGCGTACTACTAAGCCCTTCATGACTTTTTTAGGAAAATATTTATTTCAACCAACTTTCACCGAGTAAGGAAGCGCGATTATGTAAATGAATTATATTATATAAATTCTGGTTTCGCGAGTTTAGAGTTGACACGTTGGAGTTGGCAAGTAGGAGTTAATATAAAGTCTGCGAGTTAGTTGTTAGTTGAAGATTGATAGAGAGTGGAATTAGTTATAGGTCTTGGAGTAGTCCAGGAAAAAGATTACACAGCATGGATCCAACGACATTGATCAAGCCGAAGAGATCCCCTGCAAGTTTCCAGTGTAGGATCCGATGCATAAAAAGTACAGGTATTGTGAGCTTGATTAGGTAGAAGTTGCCTTATTAGTGTGCGGAGCAGTTATATTTGAGCGTATTTAAGCTATCTTAGATTCAGTTGAAGGTCTGTAGTAGTATCCCCGTGTGATAGAATCTCACCTTTGCGCTCTACTGTTTAATCATCTACCTTAATTAGATTGATATTGTGTCTGATTGATAATTGGAATTAATAAATTGATTAGATTGAAATCATGTCTGTGGATCATTCAGTTTCTCTCACACATTTAGCCGGGTTTAAAAGGTAGACAAAAGGGCTCAGAGTCGAACAGGAACCAACCGCTATCACACGCTTAAACCAGTGGTAGCCAACTTTTTTTGGTAAGAGTGCCACTATCTGATGTGGCCGCTGTAGCCAAGTGGTTTAGGCATCGGATCGTGGCTAGCATGTCATGAGTTCGATCCCAGTACCACTGAAGACCCGCCGTGTAGGGGGACGATGCACGTTAAATCTGTCGAGAGCTCAAACGTCCTCCCGTTGGTGTGGTGTGGTAGTTAGGAGAGTGGGTACCAGCTCAGGTGTCGTCCGCGTCACTTGACCATGGTTCAAAATTACGCGGACCGTCCCCAAAAGCCCTCGTGTAGCTGAACAGTGGGACGTTAATATTCATTCACTCACCCACTCACGCCACTATCTGATATTAAATCACTACGCGCACCACTTCCAGCTTTTCCAATAAACAAAAAGATGTATAAAGGTGAAAAAATATTGCTTATTGGCTTGTGGGATTTTTACCTAAATAGCATATATTTTTATGCAAGTCAAAGTTGTGAAAATTTAAAAATAATACAATAAATACCTAGGTTTTATTGTTAATACACTTTTTACTTAATTTTTCTTAACTTTTTAGGTATACAATAAAAATGAGTTACTTTAAACATTTAATTATATTTTATTATTAAATAATCAGTGCTTGCTTAATGTGGCTTTTGAATTTGTAGCTTTTTTACTAAGTTATCTATATTAGGATTAGTTCTTGAAAATGCTAATAAAATTAAGTTGTTTTAGGTATATATCAATTAATTTTGAGTGGTATTATTATTTTATATATATTATATTTGTAATAGAAAGCATTTATTCGCAAACTTATGTTGATCCAAAACTACAACAGTATCTGACAGCCAAATCTTGTAAATTTGGAAAATTGCCTGTCGGTTCAAATTTCCAACATTCAATATAATTTGAACCACTTGAGTTGAAATAAATTCCTTATATTTGCTTTCGAGTCTAGTGTGGTGCTATAGGTTAATAATTCCGATTTAGACTTCAGGTGGATAAAGATACACGTCTTGTAGAGAAATTGAAAAAGGATTTATGAAAGATCAGTATTTTTTATCTTCTTGAAAATCATTCAAACTAGCACTGAATGAATCTTGCAGAATGAATATTAAATTTTTAAATATATTTTAACAAGCATTATTAACTTTGGTAGATAGTTACTAATGTTCGACCTGTTTTATTTCTTAAAAATAGAGATGCAAAAATGTTTGTGTTGAAAGTAAATTTTGAGATTTTTAAACCTCTGATTACCCCTTACATCCGAACCCTCTTGTCTATCTGTAAACCCGGCTAGATGTGTAGAAGGAACTAAATAATCCACAGACATTATTTCCAATCTAATTTGATTTATTAATTCTTGTTAATGATTATGCAACAGACACAGCACAATTCTAATTAAGTTATACAGGGTGTTTCATAAATGATGGGAGTAACTTTAAGGAGTGATAGTACACATCAAGACGAGTAATAGTAAATAGGAAACCAAGTGTCCCAAACGTCTTCCGAAGGAGAAAGGCGCCATCAAAGTTTAGGGTCCTAAATTTCAAATGATGATAAAAAACGGAAAAATGGATCGATTTATTTGCGGTTTTCACTAAAATCATTCTTTAAATTAGTATTTTCTTTAAAAAAAAGTTTTAAAGACAAAGTTTAAAAAATGCTGTTAGAGGGCGCTCTAGACTTTGGAGTACCGAACAACTACCTTTTACCAGTATTTTTTTTATTTTGTTAAATGTTTACAAAAGCTTAGATTTTAACTTGAATTTTGAGCGCAAAATTGAAACCATCGGAAGCGGTTAAGTGGCGCAAATGTAACCACGTTCAGGAGGGGGGGGGGGAATTGAAATGCTCGTATGTAATGATCAAAATAAAAAAACGATAAAGCAAACTTTAAGAAGCGATAGTACAACATAAAAACAATCAACTTGGATTAGAAAATGCATGATTTGAATTCAAACGCAAACGTGTTAGAGCATCTTCAAATTTTATCCATGCAAGCGTTATAGCTGCAAGTTTCTGGAAGAAGAACATGAAATTGTGATATGGGGAAGAAGAAGAACGCATATGCAAATTGTTATTAAGATAAAAGCCACTGACCCGAGTGTGCAAGTGTAAATCACGGTACAAACGTAACGAAAGATGTTGCCCTTCACTAATCAAGAAAAGGCTGATATGCACTTCATCTGTGGAACTGCAAATGGGAATAGTGCAGAGGCGCGACGATTGTACGGAAAAAAGTTTCCCAACAGGCGGTTGCCCAATGATAAAACATTTGTGCGCTTGCACAGACAGTTGTGTGAGACAGGATCCTTTTTTGGTGCACGTTCAAAGGCAGGCCGTGCGAAGTCTAACAGAACGGTAGCTGTGGAAGAAAAAATTCTGGATATGGTGGCTGATCATCCAAATACAAGCACGCGAGCAGTGGCTAGTCAAATTGAAGTATCACCCTCCACGACATGGCGAGTACTAAAGGATGAAAGTATGCATCCTTTTCATGTCCAACGAGTCCAGGAACTGATTCAAAGGGATTTTCCTCGTCGAATGGATTTTGCTCGCTGGTATCTGCAGAAGAACACCCTAAATCCCGATTTTGGTGCAACTGTGCTTTTTACAGATGAATGTACATTTACACGTGACTGTACATTTAACACCCACAATTCCCACCAATGGGCAGATGTAAATCCACATGCGTCTTCTACACATGCATATCAGCGACGATTTTCCATAAATGTTTGGGCAGGAATAATTGGTGACCATCTACTTGGACCTTATCTTCTGCCAGAACGCCTGGATGGAAAAAAATATCTTACCTTTCTGCAACAGGTACTGCCGGAAATGATGACAGATGTTCCCCCTCGTATCCGGCGAGTAATGTGGTTCCAGCAGGATGGAGCACCAGCTCATTTTGCGCCAGAGGTACGAAATTATCTAAACGCAACCTTTCCAAATCAATGGATTGGGCGAGGTGATCCTGTCCCTTGGCCAGCGCGATCGCCCGATCTTTCATGCCTGGATTTCTTTTTGTGGGGACACCTGAAGAGTCTTATGTATGAGACTCCTATCAAATCTGCAGAAGAACTCGTCGCCAGACTTTCGGCAGCTGCAGGAGAGGTGAGCGATACTCCTGGCGTGTTTTAGAGGGTTCGTGAATCCCTTCTTCGCCGTTGTCCCACATGCATCGCCTCTAATGGTCAGTGTTTCGAACAGCTATTGTAATCATTTCTAATTAAACTTTTTTTATAACGTAAATGTTCTTTGTTTCCTTTTTTGTCTCTTAAAACGAAATCTGTTTCAGCGCCCTCTATCACTTCGGGTTAAAATTACGAGTATGATTTCTTTGATGAATTTTGCTTGTTTTGGTGTTGTACTATCACCTCTTAAAGTTTGCTTTATCGTTTTTTATTTTGATCATTACATACGACCATTTCAATTTTTACCCCCCAACGCGGTTACATTTGCGCCACTCATGCGCTCCCGATGGTTTCAATTTTGCGCTCAAAATTCAAGTTAAAAACTAAGCTTTTGTAAACATTTAACAAAATAAAAAAATACTAGTAAAAGGTAGTTGTTCGGTACTCCAAAGTCTAGAGCACCCTCTAACTGCATTATTTTAACTGTCTTTAAAACTTTTTTTTTAAGATAATACTAATTTAAAGAATGATTTTAGTGAAAACCGCAAATAAATCGATCCATTTTTCCGTTTCTTATCATCATTTGAAATTTAGGACCCTAAACTTTGATGGCGCCTTTCTCCTTCGGAAGACGTTTGGGACACTTGGTTTCCTATTTACTATTACTCGTCTTGATGTGTACTATCACCCCTTAAAGTTACTCCCATCATTTATGAAACACCCTGTATAAACAATGGTAGAGTTCAGAGGTTAGATACTCTAATGCGGGGATAATATTACAGACCTTCAACTGAATCAAAGATAGCTTAAATACGCTCAATTACAACTACGCCGCACACTAATAATCAGCTTCTACTTAATCAAGTGTACAGTACCTGAATCTTTCATGCTTCGGATCCTACACGGGAAACTTCAGGCACTTTCTTTGGCTTGACCGAATGACGATGGCTGCACGCTCTGTAATTTTTAATTCCACTGCTTTTCAATCTTCACTAACCACTAATTCTCAACTTCTGTTAAACTCCTATTTGTACACATCTAAACATATCAACTTCAGCTTGTCAACAACAACGTGCCAACAGATCACTTTCTTCCTTTCCTTCACTTAACCTCTTACTTCACTCTCTTTCAACTCGCGAAAACCAAATTTATATAATATTCCTCATTTACATAAATCACGTTTGGTTTCTCGATGAAAGTTGGTTGAAATAAATATTTTGTTTTAAAGAGAAAAGAAGATATTAGTAGAATCGCGTATAGATCCGTCACAAACTTAATACATACTTCTGTTTTCCAGCGACTGAACCACTATCAAAATGGTAAAGCTTTTAGTTTCCAAATATTACATAAGTTGGATATTGATAATGCATGCCAATGTACATAATTCTTCATTTTCTCATTTTGAAGTTACTATCAATACGGTATATGGAGCACTCGCGAAATAAACCGCGAGTTAAATCAATACTGAATCTCATTCACATCTGCAAATATCACTTGAGAAAGAAAAATCACACCAAAAGACTCGAGAATAAACTTGTTTGGGCAAAAGTCCTTTTCCCTCTTTCCATCTTCTATTCTGAACTTCTCAAAAGAGAAGGTAAATATTTATTCGTGAGACTATATATAGTCTATTGATCAGGCAATGGGGTTTAAGAGTACTTTAGGGGGGGCTTTCGAATTACAAATTTTGAAAAGGACTTTCTTTTGTCGATGAATGAATGGTGTTTTTCTGTAGAAGTGTCTTCTTTGATGCCATTTGGTGTGAGAAAGTATCACCAATGAAATCAGTTGGATTCTTTGTTTAAGTCCCTCTAAAAACTTTCAAGAGAAAAAGGCTTGATATTTAACAAATACGTTTATTTGATGGTTATACATGTACCGGTTATATATATATATATGTAATAATTAATACTTATTTAAAATCATAATCTTATATATTTTTTTTCTAAATCATAATTCCGAATACCTTATTTTGAAGCACTTCTCATTTCATCTAGCATTGAAGGATTAAAATCTGTATTTTGAGATATTTATTCGTAATTCCTCAGTAAAAGGATTAGACTTTGAATTTTTGACTGATTTATTCGTGATTCCTGGTAAAAAAGGATTCTAATGGCTTACACGTGTCTTACTGAGTGGTTGAAATTCTTTCTTAAAACACGCAGTTTCTAAAAATAACTAGTACTTCCCTTCACTTGAGCATGTGATTGTATTTTTTCGATTGGGTCTTTTCCTTGTATTTAAATCTAGACAGGGAATAGTGTTCTCTCTCTTGTGGTTTTGTAGCTCTTGAGCAGAGAAGTTACTGAATTCTCTTTTCTTAAAATTACCTAAATAAACGATGATTTAATCTATATCTCCAGATTTTTAATTGTCGTGACTACAATTCACAATATACATATATATGTAATAACTTAAATTGACATCTAATCATTTTATTCGAATATCCTTAAAACATTTAATTCGTAAATCTTAATACCTTATTTCGAAACGCCGTCTTACAATTTATTTTTTCCTAAAGCATTAAAAACGTTATGTTGGTATATCTATTACTGGTTCTTTAGACCTTGAATTTTGATACATTTATTGGCGATTCCAAGAAATGTAAGATCATTAATTGTTTTCATGCGCCTTTTTTACTAAAAGGTATTTATATTTCTATAAATAATTAGTTATGCCCTTCACCTATACACACGACTGTATTTCTCATAAGGCGTTTTTCCCTGTTCTTCCCTGTATATAAAAACTTGATAATTAAAATAATCCCTCTCTCTCTTTTTTTTGTCTTCGCCATGTAGATATCGCGTTTCTTTTCTCTTTGTTTCTCAGTCTTTGTCTTCGTCAAAATGTAAAGTACACCGTGTGTGTTTTTATGCTGAATGTTTTCTGTGTTGTGTTTATGTTTGTGCGTCTCTAGATGTTTAATAAAACAGATTTCTTGCATAAAGGACTGCCTGGTCACGATGCAACATCACCATCAGGTTTACACCAGTCGACAGGATTAGCCATTAGTACTGATCCATTGACTGAACATGTAAAACTGCATTCTGCCGGAAAAATGTCAAATCAACATCGTTTTTTATGAAACTTAAGAAATTGACCACAAAAACATTTCAAGCATTAATCTAGGCTTATGGAGGTGAAACTTTGTCAGGTGCACAGGTGTTTAAATGGTATAAGAGGCTTTCAGGGGGAAGGGTCAGTGTGGAAGACGATGAACCTCTTGAGCGCCCAAGGTCAGCGATTCCATAGGAAAACATGGCCAAATTTCATGATATGAGTGAGTTCCTACTTACATCAGTGTCAGCTATTAATCAACTCTATTAAATTGTAGTACTAAAAAGACTTCGTGAAAAAATTAGAAAAAAGGAAAGAATTGGGGAGTGATGGATGGCTGTTGCGCCAAGACAATGCATCCGCTGACAGGGCCATATCTGTCAAGCAGCTTCTGACCAGCAAAAGCATCACTGTGATGGGTCATCCCCCTTAATCACCTTTTTTGGTCCCATGCGAATTTTTAAAAATTTCTCACAGTTAAATCTTTCTTGAAAAAGGAACTCATTTTACCTCAGTTGATGAGGTTCAGGCAAAAACGGAGAATGTCCTAAATGGACTTCTAAGACCCTCGTTCCCGATCTGTTACCAGCAATGGCAGCACCGAATGCAGAAGTGAGTGAATGCTGAAGGGAACTACTTTGAAGGTGATACTGTCATAGAGAACTGATTTGTAAGCACAATGATTTAATGGACCAGTCTCTTCTTTTTGTGTGCCACACCTCGTATTGCTGCATTAATAGCAATTTTTCAGATTGTGCTATAATTTTGAAGAAAAAAAATGCACTGGGTGACATGAAATTTACACTACAGTGGCACAATGCAGCACTTAAAAATGACGTCCATCTTCAATTTTATTGATTATTCTTCCCGTGTAAAGGCATCTCGATGTTTTCTTGTAGTCATTATAAACATACGACACTTTGCTCATTTTCACTTGCAGGAAATGTCTGAAAATGCGTTCTTCCTCCATTTTAAAATCGGCTATAAGCGCGTGCATTTCACAGATTTTCTCGTCGTGCCATCTATTCTAAAGTCTTAGTGCTGATATTTGCATATGCATCACCTTTCTATTGAATTGCCTTTTCACTGCACTTCACTTTACACGTAGCCCTTTTCAACAATTTCATGGTTGTATTTGAAAAAATGCATTTGCTAGTTAGGTTTTACACTCTAGTACATTTATAATGATTAGGTTTCAATAATTTTGAATATTGCCGTAAATTAGAGGTAGGTAGCCTTTTTTCATAGAGGCCGCATGTAAATTAAGTCATAATAAAAGAGGTTGCATAGGTTGATGTACCTATAAATGCGACTGTTATGGAATTATTATAGTTTTTCTATAAATTTAACAATTTTGTGCATTACATAGGAATATTATTTAAAAAAAATTAAATCCTTATTTATTTATTATTTGACAAAAGAAGTTACAATTTAAAATATTTTTGTATTCACATAAGGGTAAAAACTTGTAATAACTTTCATCATTGATTTTTTTTATAAATTTATTAAATTAATAGATATTGTTGTAACCCCTCCTCACATATAAACAGCAGAAAGACTCACGCCCTCTAGCGGCTTGAACTATCTCCAGTGATGGCCTAGCTTCGAAACTGTACGGACGTATGAGCATGCGTTCCGATCCCTTTTAATTGTAATCAGTCCTCTAGTTATGTATATTAATGTTTGTTTTGTCCAATAAATGTGTTTAATTAAATAGTGGACTTAGTTAAAACCCATTCCCCGCGTGTCCCTTTATTACATTGGGTCACACCTCTTATATTGTTGTAATTTTCTTATATTTCACTGTTGGTATTTTTTATTTATGTAAGCATAATATTCATATATTTGGATCAAACTTCATAACTTGAAGCCTTAATTGTTGCTTTACATGAGCATGTGTGGTAGTCTTGCCATATTACACTAGGTGGCGTTCTAACATTTGCAATGTACAATTGGCAGTCACATAAACATACATGCTTTCATTCCGTTCTTTACTTAATTCCATTCATTTGCAAACTGTTGTAATCTATATAATTAAAATTTTAATTAATTAAAGTGCTAGCTTTTATGAAGGCCGCATGCGACCTCAAGGCGGCGGGTGCCCACCTCTGTCATAAATGTTTGCATTATGAAAAATATTAGAAATCAAGGAAAAATAAACTATTAATAAATTAATAAGACTTCTTGTCTTAAATAATTCAGCCTTAAGAGCGGTCAAGCAAGTTCAAGATCAAGCTCAATGATTAGAACAAGTGCATGAACAAACTCGATCGCCAAGAGGAAGGGCTCGTGGTGGACATGTCTTTCAGCAGAGCGGATTTAAATCCACTTGACTGTAAGTTGTGATCAGTATTTGAGTCGAAGGTGTGGCAGACACGGCCTTCTAATCAGATCTGTCTTAAACGTTCTTTAAGAAGAGCAGTGATAGAAATTACCATGGAGGTGGTGCGTGCCTTGAAATGATTGGGAAAAGAGTTCAAAGCCTCATGGTCAAAATGTGACCATTTCGAATAAAAGGTACACTATGTTAAATCTACAAGTACGAAATGAAACTTTAAGAATGTTTAATTCTAAATTTGTGAGAGTACTAAGTTTTTCTTATTTTAACTCTTCTATAATTGTATCAGAACTTATGGCACTACTAAGAAAAGAAGAAAGGCGACTCTCTCACGTATTCACGCACTCACTCGTTACGAGATGCAAAAGAATAATTTGACCTAAAGCCTTGAAATTTGGCAGACATGCACCTTTTGTTGAGTAGAGATCCGCTAAGAATAATTTTTTTAAGGAGATCTACTCCAAGGATGGGAATATAATTTCATTTCAGAATTTCAAGTCCTACCATTTTTAGATCAAGAGAATAGGGATATGGGAATGTTTTTTTTGTACAATCGAAAGCTTTATACTTGGATTTAGATATGAATAACTTCATGTCAGAAGACATCATGAAATACACAGCGAAGCAGGCGGGTAATGGATAGTATTTTTATCAGACTATTGACTTATCTTTGACTCGATAATTTTTTTCTTAATACCTTAACCCTTTCTGGGACCTTGGGAGGATTACTTCCTATATACATGTAGGATATCCCACGGAACTATTTTGTAAAAGGTTAGATCATAGGCTCTCAACGAGGGCGATAACGCCTCCTTGTGGGCATTTGAGGCTTTCAGGGGGCAGTAAAAGACCCAGAGAAAATTAGAGGGCGTTGAGATGGCACGAAGGGGCTTGGGCAAATTAACCAAATATAATCTAAAAAAGACAACAAAAACACGCTGATTATGTACTAACAAAAGTAAACTTTAATACTGTTTACTTATGTTGATTGTATGTATTTAAATCATTTCTATACCACATGTACAAAAATTCACATATTTCGCTAGTTCGGAAAGTGGATGAAAAACTTAATACTTACATTACATTCAGATTTACATTAAATTGGATGATAGAGTGCATTTTAAATTCTGCAGTGACGTGTTCTCTTTGTCTGTGAACAGTAGAAAAAATAAATCCAAGAAACATAATTAAATATGTTAACAGGAATGAACATGTGATTCTTTAAAGGCAGAAACTGTCAATTTATATTTATTTTGAAAGCAATAGTTTATTATGAATTACTTCGTATCATAAAAACCTCTGCCTGTCTTTATGACAGATAAGTTAAAACTTTTAACCCATTTTAAGTGAAGAAAAAATTCAGTAGCGTTTCAATTCCAACAATATCCTATCTATGACTAAAATATGTATTACACATAAAAATATATTTGTGACAATAGCTATTTCAGATTCGCAAGTAAAACAATTGGGGCTTTAGAAAAAACCTAAATTAAAAAATATATTCTATTAGTAATAGAACATTTTTTAAATTGTAACACTTGGTTTCACCATGTATTATGTACACTGTTTTCTGTAGAGAAGGAGGGGGCGGAATCAAAATATTCTCTAGAAAGGGGGCGGAATCGAAATATTCTCTAGAAAAGGGGGGGTATCGAAATATTTACTAGAAAAAGAGGCACCAGTTTATAAAAGGTTGGGAACCTATGGGTTAGATAATATCCCTTTCCAAAGGACGATAATTTTAATTAAAACAGCATTCCAGATCAACGCCATCTGGTGGATTTACGAAGCGCCGACAAAAATAATATTCAATCAAAGGCATACTAACCTGCGTTCGATGAAGACGTATAGCGCTTTTGCACAACCACCCTCGCTAACCAAGCGATAAATTTCAGTCACATTATGCGCTTTTTAGATTTCTTACGTCCTCCTACACGGAATTATCCAATTTTCTGTTTCTTTAATATCTCCATGTTTTAATTCCTATTGCCCTTAAAGTACTCCCCCTGTAAACTTTTCCCTATAATTCAAAATAAATTCTTTTACTTTCAAGAAGCCTCTTCGTTTGTATTATTTTGAATCGAGTTGTGAAACAAATCCGTAATTATTAAAAGACCCATAGACACCTCGTCACTAAAACCCCAATATTTTAACTTTTTTTGAAGATTTTGGTTAGACTCCCACATTATAATCTTACAAAATACACCTGAGGGAAGTGCAAAATCCATTATAATATATTGGCCTTGCAATTATAACGATGGGAAGACTGATTTCCATACTAATCTTTTTGAGGCTAATTTCCATGCTATTTTTTTCTTATTGACTTTGCCATCATAAATAGTTTAATTCTGTGGCGGGTGAACAAAAGAAACAGAATATTAGACCAGCTAACATTCCGTATAGTATTAGCTCGTCAGGTAATAGATAAATATTCTTCAAGAAAAAGGAAAGGACGTCCTGCTAGCTTCCGAGCAAAGAAGTGTATTGTTCTGGATGATGTGCGCTTAGTCAGTGTGGGAAATCATACGCCAAAGATGGTTTCTAACTATAGACAATGTAGGAAATATAGCAGAAAGGGACAAGAAAAGAGGACCCGCTGCATGTGATATCCCCTTGTGCATTGCAACATGCCTCTCGTCTTGTTTCATGGCAAATAATCATCATTAAATTAAATTTTTTCTTATGACAGTGAAATGGTTCCTTGGGAAGTATTCTTCCCAAACATAGAATTTAAATGTGAACCTAAAACTCGGCAAAACAGAATATATTTCCTTAAACGCTGCTGTTTAGTTGTTAATAATGCATACAAAAACTGCTAGAAATTCAAAAGAGAAAAAATGGGGTTAAATAAAACGTTTCACTCTCTTTTTTCAATTCCTACTATTAATTCACTCTCTCCCTATATATATAAATGTAATAACTTCTTCTAACTCTCTTTAACTGTACCCCGTTAAATCATTTCCTAGTTCTTTCGCATCTTAATCTAATTGCTCGCTCGCCTAATCTTAATCGTAATCTAATTGCTCGCGCGCATAATCTTAATCGTAATCTAATTACTCGCGCGCATAATCTTAATCTAATTGCTCGCGCGCATTTGCATCCAATCACGACTCCTGTTACAAAAGAGTCGTACGACCTTCACTGCCAGTAAAAACTCGGAGCACACGGTTACGCCGCCTTTTTGCGCTTCTTGTCTCTTGTCATCATGTAGTCTGCTGCAGCTAGTGTTTGTGTATTGTTGTGTGAGTGTCTATTTGTGATTGCGTACATCTATGTGTCGTCTTTGTCTTGCTTAAATGTTTTCAAGAATTATAATAAACAGATTTAATTAACCTCAAGAATGTATCTTCAATATCAGTTTAAAGAATCCATTCCAACGAATATCGTTCGCTATCAACATCGTCGTATTACACACACACACACACACACACACACACACACACACACACACACACACACACACACACATACACATATATATATATATATCGATAAATCGAAGTTGGAAGGACCAATAAAAATACACGAAAAGAATTTTTTTTTCTAACACATTTAAATTGGAAACTACTATGTAATAAAACAACAATTTTACATATGTATAAAATAAGTCCTGTATTAAAACAATACATTCATACACAATTCTACGCATCTCTTTTTCACAATAGCGAGCCATCCCTTCTGAACACATGTGTAGCAAGACCACGTGTTAAACGAAAGATATTGCCGGCTGAACACAGGTGGGTTGGTCTATTGTTTACTTAAATAAATGATAAACTATAAAAGTGTCTTATCGCTTGAGAAACCAGAAAGCACAAAAATGGGGTAGCAGACAGATGGTCATCAAAGGGGCTACGTTTCAGGAGAGACACGCAGAGACAGTACAACGAAAAACTTGTAAGCTCCAATCTATTTGCTACAGGACTGTGCATGATAGTGAATGTTCGATTGTCGAGAGTTTTATAAGATAACTTCGAATTATCGCGTGTTGTAGTCTGAGCAGCCACAGATTTTACTTCGAAATATCGAATGTACCAAAACGTATTGATTTAGTTTGAAATATCAAGAGCTTTTCTAGGGACAGAGCATAGACTTCGAATTATCGAGAGGTTCGTATTATCGAAGGTTTGAATTATCGAGAGTCGACTGTATATATATCGTTCAAATTTTCAATGCTTAATAAAATACTTTCTGTTCGTCCGTTCAAGTTCAAAAACATTTTTTTAAAACTTGTAGTGGGTGACACTTGATGTTAATATAGTTTCTTAAAAAAAATATTAGTTGATTAATTAATTAAAAAAATTAATAAATAGTAACAAACAAAAATAATGGTCCAACAGCATTTATAGAAAAGAAGACCTTTCTTTGCATCCCTGTAGCGCAATAGATAGCTTGTTGGACTTCTAAGCCAAAGGTCGTGGGTTCGAATCCCACCTGGGATTGCTTAATTTCAGGGATTGTGATTTCTTTTTTACTATACTATTTTATAAGAATAATTAAATTTTATTAATGAACAAATAGTAACAAATAAACAAAATAGACCAACACCCTATATAGAAAGGAAAATGGAAAATCGCTTTCTATTTTGTCACTTGATATTGTTGTGATTCTGTCATGTGTACATGCATATTTATATTGATGTAACTACTTAATAAAAAGTAACAAAAATAAAATTCTTCTTTGTTGACCCATAAGTAGGAATTGACTTAATTTTGTTTTAATATTGCTTGTTTTATTCTAATGGAAAGGAAATTGTGTTTTTAGTACTATATATTAAACAGAAATACTGGTACTTATATATATATATAACCTCTATTGATTTAAAGAAGCAGTGAGATAAATGGGGATACGCTTTCGTCATATCCCCATGAGCCTATATTAATATTCTAAGCACATTTCGATCGAACAAAAACGAGGGTGAAGTGTGATGAAAGTCCTTATGCAATGAAAGCCTTAAATAAACATACATTTATCACGGTGTCTTTAAACGAAGCATTAAAATTTCATTATCTTTCCTGATAATGTATCGCCATCTTCAGGAAGAACAAAGGAGTAATTTTGTAAATGGCACTTTCGTTTAAAGCCTTGGTGATTTATGATTTTCGTGATGCGCCTGTGGAATAGGTGGAAATGTGTCGGATTAATTAATCTTGTAAAAGTGCTTTGTGCCACCTCCCTCCCGAATAATTTCATCAAGCCCCCTGTAAAAATTTCTTAGGGTTCCGGATGGCAAAATATTCCTCTTTCTTTTGACTCTGAATTTTATTTTACTATTTGAAATGCCATACCAGAGAAGTAATTGATGAAAAAATATGTTTATTGTGTGAAATTATATAACGAGACTTGATAAATGTGCACGCGAAGTCTTAAAGCTAGGTAATTAGCTAGGTAGGTAGCTTAAAAACAGGTACATTAAAAAAATAGGTATATTTCTGAATATAAGCAATCCGTATTTAAGAGAATCAGTCCATCACACACCAGGGATATGCAATCTCTTAGCTCTGGCATGCCAAGCTAATCTACCAATAGGATTCAGCGTGCCACACTGTTGGGCATGTTTGAAATATTTCGATTCCCACGATAATGCATGCAGAATTAGAGAATAGAAGTGAATAATATAGATATTTACAGTTTTATTATATTAATTTTACATCATTTAAAGGTATTTCTTATCACTAAAATATACAGTATAAAGTACATTTTTCTTCAAAAATAAAAATTTAAAATCATACATATATATTAAGTACTTTTAAACATAGTTATTAAAATGAGAAATAGACAACGTAAAATATAAGTATTTCGCTTCATTATAAGTAAATAAAAAGAAAAAGAAAAATTTTAATTAGAACCTAATGCTTGTGCACCACTCTATTTTCATATCACAAAACCAGAGACTGGACTTCTGACTTTCAATTTGGCACGATTCTGAGCATTCAGTTGTTAAAAAATTTCTTTGCGGACTCGAAATATTTTTCATATAAGGAAAGATTTTTTTTTACTTAGTAATGTAGAACCAAAAGCGGAAAGCGGATTACATGCAATTTTCTCTCTTCAAACAATTAAATCTCTCCGGCAATGATATTCAATAATTTACAAAACAGCTGTAATTTTTTTTTTTATGATTTTATTTTAAAAGCCATTTTAATAGCTTTGTTAAAATACCGTTTATTACTTTCCGTACACTGAAACCAAAACTACAAGTGTTTTAATAAAAGAAGATGCCATTACTTTAAGCAGATGTGTCATACTTTAAAACGCGTTTTACTCAAAATGTGTTTTTTTGTTGTTGTTTTTTTGAAAATCCTCAAATGGGGCCAACGATTGCTCAAAAAGTTTTGAAAAGAATTAACTGAAATTTTTTGTGCATGTTCAGTATAATAGTAAGAAGTGTTTTAGCCTTCATATTTATCAATCACTGTTACATTACAAAATTTACTGTCTCTTATCTTAATACAATCACTGTTTTTCTTAAGCAATTTCATGTAATAACTAAGTTAAAGTGCTCTAGTTTTTGTAAAAATGAAAATATCTCTTATCCTAAAGGTCATTTTAAAAATAAATAACATAACAACACATCCGAATTGAAAAATTGAAAATTTTTTCATAAATTTTGGTACAGAATGGACCGCGTTTGTTATTTTTTGCAAATTTTTACCCATTTTTTTCCATTTTAGTAATAATAATTTTTTTCCCTCTTAATTTTAGGGGATTCTCTTAATTTTAGTAATCGGATACCATAAGCCTAGAGTGTTTTTTTTCATCAAAATGATTCTCAAAAAAAAAA
>BMAO01029064.1:0-118499 GCA_019973975.1 Trichonephila clavata
CAATTTTTTTTAACACGCCTTTTAAGTTTCACTTGCATGTAACGGAATCTTTGAACTCGATTTTTACCCACTTTAAAAAGTGAGATTAATTCTAAATTTTGCACACTTATCGAGGACGGGTGACAATACAATAATTTCACAATTTTGTTCCATTGTCCTGATCAGGACATCAGGAATAACGATTATTCAAATTTAGCTACTAATTCCATATACCACTTCCAGATTTGGTGACTAATTCCAGATTTAATGACTAGAAGATTAAGGTGCAACCCTAAAAACAAATACACTTGTGGTTAATAGAAATAAAACAAACAAAAATAGTGTTCTCTTTATGTGAGAAAAGGAAGGGTGGGTGTGCGTCAGTAATTTCTTACCATGTTATAAACAATTATCTAGTTTTTCTGAAAATGGAAATTAAAAAAAGACTTGTGCATGTGGAAAAAAAATAATTTCTGTTCTAACTGCTAAATATTTTTTTTTTATAAAGCAATGCATTTAGGAGTGTTGATATTAATTAACATTATAGCAATACTTTTAAAAGGCGATCATTCCGGCTCCAAATATCAAACTAAAGGATAAATTCAACAATGAATAAGTGACAGTTTAAAAAACTAAAAAAACACTTTATTGTAGATCAAACTAAAAAATGAAAAATAAATTATAATTTTAAAAAACACGCTTTTTTAAACTAAAAAGTAAAAAAATAATTCTTAATATAAGAATAAAATGATTAACAAGAAAATTAATGTCATTGTGGTAAAAGCTTTGTACTACATTTTTACACTAACTCAGCATTTTGGAATAGAACTAGTAAGAAATTATAAAAAATAATATAGATCACCCCACGCTTTTACCCCAATGACATAAAAAGCACGTTTTTAAAATTATAATGTATTTACCTATAAGCCTTTCTGGAATGAAAATATTGCCATTCTTAAAGAAAAATCTTCTATTGCTTGTACTGCTGCTGAACAATCCAAGAGATTTGAGAACATTCAATACTGGAGAAAGTGTGTTGCTATCCTTCCTAAAGAAATTCTCTCTGGTAAAGGAAACTGCTTCAATGATTTCATTTCATTTTCAAAACTGTGATTATAGGAAAGATGGCAAAAAAATTTATATCTATGTGAACAAATTCCTGAATAAAAAGATTGCATCTACCACTGAGAGCTGTTAAAATTTCTTAGTCTGGTTTTAACTGATGACAGAGATATTTTCAAGCCTTTTAATTCCTTTTATTCTTCTAGACAGTGCTTGAGGAGGGACCTCAAGACCCAACAGAAGTCTATTAGGAGGGAACTTCATCACTTCCGCCTCTTCCCTAAATTGTGGACAGGAGATTTTTTTTACCAAAATAATATAGTGGAATAGCCTCTATTCCAAGTGTTAAGATAGAGTGGCAACCCTGGTCCTGATAATTTCCATCCTAATTTTCTGAAACACGTGAGTGGGTACCACTCTCTATTATTGGAACTCTACAACTACAGTTGGAACACTGGTGTTCCAGTGATTTGGAAAAAAGGCGATCACACACATTGTTCCTGTACTTAAAAGTAATAAATGCTCAACCCATTTTTATGTGGTGGTATTAGCTTAATGCTCGTCATGGTCTCGTGGCAGGCATGTCATGAGTTGGAACTTAGAATCACTGATAACCTGCTGTGCAGAGGGAGGGTGATGCACGTTTTTTTGTTGTTGTTGTTGAGACTCAAACGTCCTCCCATTGGTGTGGTGTAAAAGTTAGGAGAGGAGGATGCCAGCTCAAGTGTTATCCTCTTCACTTGACCGTTGTTCACAATTAAGAGGTTCATTGCCAATAGCCCTCGTGCAGTTTTATAGTGCTACGTAAATATACTCTAATTCTACCCATTTCCTAGACTAGCATGTTATCTAAGGTCATGGAAAGAATGATCATTGAAGCTGGTTTCTTGAGTCTGATAATCTCATGCCCCCCCCCCAGTATATTTCAAAAAATCCCTGAAATGTATGTTATTAATAGAGGTCAGCCCTCATTTAGAATACTTTATTATACCCTCGTTTAGAATATTTTATGCTTGTTAGTTGGTTTTTTTTATTTCTAGTTTAAAAATTCATTCATATGAAAAGTAAGTATTCAGCTAGTACATGTGTCTACAAACTTTGGAAAGAGGAGAGTCAAGTCATCAATGAAACAAGATAACTGAGGTATGAAAGAGTACATGCATGCACACCTGGAAGGAAGTGCCCCCACCTTCTGATAGCGGGTGGGATTAAGACTGATGTGCTCCAATTAATATATTTTTAGTTGACCATAATTGTTTTCTTAATAATCCATCAGCAAATATCTGAAGCTGCTTGTGGCATCTGAGCCATGGTCTGATGACCTGTGCTAGTGCACAATAATTTCAAAAGTATATCTAGATACTTTTCAATTAACCTCTTTATTTTTCTAAAACTATTGTTATCTTGTTATATACATACAGGTATAGGACAAGATAATAGGAACACCTGTGGAAAAAAATGAATTTTTTATTAGTAAGGGGATGGGCCACTTTTGGCCTGAATAACAGCTTGCATTTGACGTAGGGTTGACAAATAAATGTCTTGAACAAAGGGCAACGGAATTTAAACCCATTCCTCGTACAGGTTTGTCTCGAGTTCAGATAGTGTGCGTGGAAGAGAAAACCAAGCATGGACTTTGCTTTCTAAAAACCCAACAAACACCCAATGATGTTCAGATCAGGTGACTGGGGACACCAGGTTAGATGTTCCTTTTCATCATCATGCTCATGTAACCATATTTGAACACAGTAGGAGATGTGAAGCGGAGCATTGTCATTTTGGAATACGACTTTCTCCTGGAAAGAGTCTGAAGCATAGGGTGAAGAGGATCTGCGAGAATGATTTGATAATGGTCATCTGTGAGCATCCCCCTCAAGACAACGAGAAGCCCCAATACACAGGAAGATATTGCCTCCCAACGTTATCACAGAACCCCCTCCATGTTTCATGGTTGGAACCAGGCAGTCAATATGAAATGCTTCTGTTGGTGTTTACCAGACGATCACACCTCAGGTGGTCCAGGATAATGTAAATGAGGATTCGTCTGACCAGATGGCTTATTCCCATTGCAGTTGTGTCCAGTTTAGGGGGTCTCAGCACTATTGTAGTCTCTACATAGCATTCCATGCTGAAACTAACCTTTTTGGAATAGCTACTCTGCCATGAATATTCACAGCATTCAGATCCTGTTGAATGGTTTTCATGGATACGGGGTTCTGAAGGTGGGTATTCATCTGCAGCAGTGTAGTGTTGTGTTTTTGGATGATTATCCTCTTCAACACCTGTTTCTTACGTTCACCCTTTTCTTCCCTTTCCCTTCGACTTTCGCCCACTGTTATGATTCACAGAAAACACCTTACCCAGGTTTGTGTAGGCTATTATAACCCTTGACACAGTGGTCCTTGAAACACCTACAAGGTTAGCTGTTCTGAATGCGAATGCTCTAGTAAGGCAAACTCCAATTATCATGCCTCTTTTTATGTTGGTGAGGTTGGACATAATCACACTTTGCTACAAACAGAATTTTCTCATGCAACCCTTAACAGCCAAATGCTTTGACTGATACCTTCCCTTTCGCCACCATTAGGTGGCACATTGTTGCGGCACGTTACGACCGTTTATTGGATGGCCAAAAAACCTATGCATTTTTAAATGGGTGTTCCTGTTATTTTGTCCTATAGCTGTATATAATGTCCAGTGATTTACATATGTTTTAAAAATGAAATTTAAAAATTTTAATGAAGTACAATAGTGATCAATGTTAAAAATTACTATTGAATAGTTTTTTATTCTATGCATAAATAAAGTATGTTTGTATATTTTGTTAATAAGATAAAAATTATATATTGAGGAAAAATCAAGGGAAAACAATCAAAAGCTCTGGGAAACATTAAAGGTTACCAATCATCTGGTTTTTTAACACATTTCTCAAGATTTTTATCAAGTCCCTTAAGTTTTATAAAATATTAAGAATTCTTGGAGATAAATCATATCTTCCATCTAGGCATAACTTGAGCAATAAATGACCAGCCATATGTTTATATCCAGGTTTTTTGAATGTCTGAATTGGCATGAAATACAACTTAATATGTGGTTGCTTACAAAATTTCTCATTTTTGGGATGCTTCAGGTGATAACTACATTCCAAGGAATGAACCTCCAAAAAATGTTTGTGAAAGCCATTGATTTATTAGGTTTCATATACATGAGTGTTCATTTTAAACAGATTTTGAGGTTTTGCCTTTTACAAAATAAACGCAGTGGTGTAACAGCCCGGGAGAGTGAAGACCTACTGTGCCCCTATCAGTTTTCATGTCCATGGGTACTGAGGTGCATGAGCAGATGCTCTGGTCTTGTGGTCAGTCTGACACGAAACTCCCAGTGTTTAGTTCCCAAGCAAGCTTCGTACTCATTTTGTCGACTCGCTTTGTTTTCACTGAAGAGATGAAAGGCTGAGTCGACCTTGCCCAACTCAAGAGTTTTTTGCCTTTTGCCTCTCTTTGTACCTTGAGTATGTATGTTAATGCAGGGTAAGTTGAAGTACCTTTATGTTCTACTGAATTTTACATTTAATTTAAATAAAAACGAAAAATAGCTCTTTTTATATATTGTAGAAAAACAAACAATTTAATTTTTGTATTTTGCTGTTTTTACACCTAGAACTCAGCAATTATTTCATTGTCTAATGTGGTGAACTGTTCACGAAAAAAATCTAAATTTTTAAATTATTTATTTTACAATATAAAAATTTATGTGGTGAAAACTAAAAATTATTTTACTAGACATTGAAACAACTTGGCTTTCTGAATAATAAAAAATATCTTGTGGGGATTTGGTTATCATTTAGATCATTCATGCTTATTAACCATGAAGTGATTTCCAAAACAAGGTTTATAAACCTCCCTTTTATACAATATTCTTTAAATATGTTCTGAAGAATACGTTTCTAAGCACTATTTTTAGCTATTTTATAAAATGGAAATATTAACTATCTTTTAAGATTACCACAGCAGCCTGCAGTTTGAGCAATGAAGCCTGTTTTGAACTTGGACTGAGAAGAACTGATCTCCAGTGCACTTGGTGTGACAAATTAGTCCAGTTTAATTTGGATGATATTTTAAAAGATAGTTGCCTTGAGTGCTGTTCATTGAAGGCTGAAAAAGAAGCTGTCAAAGTAAATATTCTTTTATAGAAAACATAAATTATTCTTCTTATAAATTAAAGTAAATATTCTTTTATGTGTATTGACTTCCTGAAAAGCATATTTTTCCTAATACTTCTTCACCAGAATATTTTCACACTATAAAATACTGAATTATAAATAAACATTTTCCCTATACATCCTTTTTATTACTAATTTAATTTTTGTGTGTTTTCCAGGTGGAAAAAAACAATTAAAATAAATATATTCTTTTTCAATATTACTTCATTGAATATTAAAGACAGAAAATTTTAATGCAAAGTCTGCAGTATTATCAAATTTTTATTAAATTAATTTTTTAAAAAATATTTTTATTGTTAAGTTAAATTTAATGTACAGGGTAACAATTATTGAACTATATGAAATAAAATATAAACTAATTACAAACTACGATGTGCACACACTTTATTCAACTTGTAAGTATCACTACAGATATTCGGATTTAGGTTATGTTGTTGTTGCTAATGTCACCTGTCTGATGAAGTCAGATCGAGGCCCACGAAATTCATCACGGCGGCAAGCTAGATTGTACGCCTGTCGTTAGCCGTAGCTTTGAGCACCGTACAGGTGACAGTATGATTTTGCTCGGTTCCACCCCAATTTTTAGGGGGAACACCCTAGGAGTGTGGTCAAGGGCCTCCGACCTCTCTTCCCGTTCCACCAACCTCACGAGAGGACTTGCGGCTTGATGGCTATTTAGAATACCCCCCATGCCGCAAAAGCACTACATCCATGCCTTCTCCGAGATTTGAACCCAGGCCCTACAACACAGCAATCAGCGGCGCTAATCACTATGTTGGATGGGCGACTAGGTTATGATATGTTCAATATACCTGCCATGATTGGCAATGATGTAGCACAGATGAATAGTGAAATACTACATGATCCGCTGAAGTGTCCGAACATCGATGCTGTCAATGTCAACCTGAATGGCTTTTTTCAGTTCAGCAATGGTTTGGGGGGTTATTGCTATACAACTTGTCTTTAATATAGCCCCTCAAAAAGGAGTCACATGTGTTCAGCTCCATATAATATGGTAGCCAATCAAGGTCCATGCCAATGGCCTGCGGGTAACGTAGAGCCAGAATGCGGTCCCTAAAGTGCTCCTCCAAGACATCAAACATTCTCATACTTTCATGGGGTCGAGCTCCATCTTGCATGAACCACATCTTGTTGAAATTAGGGGCATTTTTGATAATGGGGAAGAAATCATTTTCCAAAACCTTCATGTATCATTCAGTATTCACTGTGCCATCAACGAATATCTCACCGATTAATACTGTGACTGGACATTGCTCACTACACAGTCACCCATTGAGAGAGAGACTTCTTGATCATGAAATGCAGATTCTCAGTCCCCCCCCCCCAAATGTACCAATTTTGCTTGATGGCAAACCCATCCAAATGAAAGTGGGCTTCGTTGTTAAACCAATCCATACTTGCATCAAAATCCTGTTTGTCAACTATGTGGACAATAGTGTTGGCAAAACTCAACCATTGTTCCGTAACCCTGGGACTTTGTGGCTGATGGGTTTGAATTGTGTATGGGAATAGATGCAATGTCTCCTGGTTGATTTCCATCTGTTGTGCAACTTGTCTGATCGATTTCCTGAGGCTGGTTTGAAACACGACGCATCTTGATGTTTTCACACTTTTTTGACAACTGACATTTGCAACACTGTCATCACAAACAGTACCCGTTCACTCAAACATGTGAATAAAATTCTTGTTAACACACTTGGATTGGTTATCTTCAGCTTGAACTTGGGCGCAAAAACTTCCTTTGAGTCTCAGTTTGGCAGTTATTGCTTGCATAGTAGGCCTTCACAAACACTATACGCTCAGGCACACTGTACTGTGGCATTTTCACTTGCAAATAGTCAACAAAAACAAGGTGTGTGTGCATGCATATGCTAATTCCCATTATGCCATGCAGTCAACTGTGCAGTTTGAACGTCCAGACACAAACCATTCAGAAGTTATGATGATTTTATTTCATATACTTCAATAATTGTCACCCTGTATATATATTTGCTATATATGTGTGTGTTGTGTGCCAGAATTTCTTCTATGTCTATAAAAGCATTATAAAAAAGTTACAAAAAATGGGCATCTTTTTTTTGTTATAAAAGGACCTTTTATTTTGCTCATCTGAAAATGAAAAATGAGAAAAGAGATTTTTCTAATACAATATAAAAATTTTATGTTAGAAAAGTTTTGCTTATAGATTATAAAGAAAAATATTTCTTCTATGTCACTGCCGAATTGCTTAAACAGAATTCAAAAGTTACTAATTCTAGAATTGAAGGTAGACAGTATAAGTTCCCCAGACTTATGTGCATGAACTTACTTTCCGTGATTTATTAAAGTTATGACTTTCAGAAATTTTTTACTAGATTTTGTATCCTTTGGAGGTTTTTTAAATATTATTTAAAGTAATTAACTATTTGAAGCTAAAACTGGAAATGAACCCTCCCCCTCTCTACAGCTTTCTATACACTTCATAAGCACAATACAAAAAATATGGTCTCCTCTGGTAATATATATGGAAATTTTCTTATTTCATTTTGTATTTATTTATTAATCATACATTATAATTCATGCAATGCTTTTTTTCTAAATAAAAATTATCAATATGAGTGGTAGTATATTTTCATGTAATTTTATTTATTTTCATGTGCATAGAAATATCCCCAAGCTCGCCTTGAAGTATGTGGATGAAAAATAGGTCACTACCCACAAATCCAAGGTAATATTAAATTTCTGCTCTAATTTTTTATATTTTCAATCTTTGTGTCCTATTCTGCCTTTTACAGTTATATTTGCCTAATACAATTATAACATCATCATTGTACTGTAATATAAATATATTTATCTTCAAATTCAATGAAGAATACAGGATTTTATTTGAAGGGGACCATAAAAAAAATTTTATATTATAGTAAAGTCTTCAAATTTTTCTGAAGTGAAGGAAGGCTTTTTCTTAAATTCATACATCAGGTGCTTAAGCAGACCGAAAAAAATCAAAATGACAGTTTAAAAACCTGATAATAATGATATAAATATAGAAAATAGTTTCAAATTTTATTTGTTAAATGCGACAACAATATATATTAGCATTAAACTGAATAAGTTAGAAAATAGTATCAATTTATAAGATTATGGCTCTTTTGGCCTAACTTATTGTGCGCATTACTAACATTTAAGTCTATATTATAATACATATTCACAAGTGCCTGAGAGGTAAGTCTGCCCTCAAATACATTTTCATCTTTTTAAGGTACTGTTGCTCTTCTGGAAATGCTGCTGTCAGTAGTGTTGCTGCAACAATTATAAAAAACATATGTTTGGAAACATCTTTTAACACGTCTATTTAACATCTCGATAATCCAGGAATTTGGAAACCAGAATTTCACTCATTTATCTTTTTATAGTGAATATTCCCATAATGTATTCAATCTCATTGATAAGGGGCACCATTTTCAAAAAAGGTCATGTGGCCTTGGTCATGGACTCGTGAGTTCAAGCCTTTGTATCATTGAAGACCCACTGTGTGGAGGAGTTGATGTACATTAAATCTGTTGAAGCTCTTAGTCCTCCCATTAGCATGGTGTGGAAATTTGGGGAGAGGATGCCAGCCCAGGTGTCGTCCTCATCACTGGACAATGGTTCAAAATTACATCATTTATCACACAAAGCCCTTGTGTTGCTTTATAGTGCAACATTTACAAATACTCATTCACCCATTCAAAAAGCTCAACTTTAGAAAATTTGACCAGTGTATCAAAATCATTGATGTTTCCCGAGTCAGATATGAAACAGGAAAAGAAAGAATATTGTTTGTGATAATGCACAGCCACACAGATTTGAAGAATTTTTTTAAGATATTTGCCATATGGATTAATCACGTTTGGGATGGTTTAAGAGCCATTTCTCAGCATAGCCCCCTCCCTGGGGTGAAAAGTTGTACTTTTGGAAGAATGGGCTTGATTGTGCCACAAACAATTATTGACAGCCTCATAAATAGTACGGAAACTCATAGTGTGGCTTGCATAGTAGTACACAATGGTCAAACTCCATATTAGACAGACTTTTCCCGAGGTAAATGCTTTACGTCTGATTCATGATTTCACACTTTTTGATATGCCCTGTATATTAATTTACAATTAAATAATTTCCCATGTTATTATGGAAATCTTTCTCAGGTTGTAATATGTCTCTGTGGCAACAAAGTGAATAGTTCATCAGTTTTCAGATTTTTCTGTTTGTGACCTATATTTTGAACATGAGTGTAAATCAAGATTTTGATTTTCAAAAGTGTGTACAAAATACTTTGTGCAGTTGTAGAAGTATGAGGAATGAATTACAAATCTTCATCTTCAAATACCCAAGACATTTGCTACTTCAGTTTCATAAAATATCATCACTACAGTACATTGATTCCTTTATAGGAATTTCATAAACAATTTTTTCCCCTCAGATTGTTACTTGCTTATTATGTTGCCTCTGATGTAACATTAAAAGCAATAAATTCTTATTCTGATTGCTCCATTAAATATAGAAAATTATTTTGATGTGTACAGCCACAACTGTATGCTATTTAAGAAGCATTCAATATTTTGTACATAGTTAAGGTTTAGAGCTATGTGACAGCTTTCTTCATCAACACTTTAGCTGTGGGGTGCCAAACCAACCGACCTACCTATGTGATTCAGTGTGCCGCATAGGACATTTTTGAAACAATTAGACTTTCATGATAATACATGCAGCTTTAAAGATTTATTATATATATTTCTTAAAAATAAAAAGCCCAAAATATAACTTAAACAAAAATTTATAACTTGTGCATATATGTATTTTTAAACATATATTTTATGTTTATTTCTTAAGTATTTCACTTCATACCGTTCTACTTTCAAAATCAGGGATATAATTGGTGACTTTCAATTTGACACGATTCTGTTGATAAACAATTCCGAAGATGTTAGTCAAATAAGTCCCATTACAAATTCGTCCACTCAAAATTTGTATACTAGGGCAGAGTGCTACAGGTTGCCAATCCCTGGTTTAGAGTATAATTTTTTCTTGGTTGTGTATTTTTTAATGTCAAATTAAAGATATGTGTGTGTGTGCTTGTAAACAGAGACAAATTTTAGATTGATGAAAGAAAATGGAACCTACTTTTTCTTCTGTATTCTCTATGTACCATAAATTCATTTTATATATTAGTATCTTTTATGCATATTTTCATGGCTAATTTTTTTTTTCTCCTAATCAGCATTTGTGAGGAGTGAGACCCCAAATGAATTCCCCGGCCTCACTGTCAAATATGTTCGTGGGGCTGATCCAGTCATCAAGTTACTAGATGCTGATGGCAATACACAAGAGGAACTTAGCATCCAGAAATGGGATACTGATACAGTCATTGAATTTCTCAGAGAGCACTTGGATTAACATTCAATAATCCAAGTATTTTAATCACTAACTGATTTCCAATGACAAACAATCTAGGAATTGTATAAAGGAATTTGGCTGAAATGGTGGTGTTGGTAAGAATTCTTGTAAGTCAAACATATTATGATGATTGTTCAAGAACCTATGTTAATAGTTTGAACAGTTGGATGCTTGTGTTTGATATAATCAAGATTTGTATTATCAATTACTCTCAATCAGATAAATTACTTTGCATTATTCCTATTTTTTTTGTATTTATGAAGTTTGAATTTCAATAAAATTTAGGATCAAAGTACCAAGGCAAAATATTTATAAAATGGATATAATATAAATCAATCTATAGTTTTAATTCTTTTGTACAGTTCTTGGTGAAAGAATATTCATGTCATCCAATTACGCAAAAAATAAATTTGATCAATTGATTGTGAGGGAAAATACACTTTTCCCATAATTCTTTAAAATCTAAATATTTTGTATTTTAATAAATTATTTTTCAGTATTGGATAAGACTTTTTAAAACATTAATCTTTTGAATTGTTCAATTCCTAATTTTTAATAATACATCATGACAATTAATACGTTCTAAGTTTATCTGAATTCTCACTTTTTCACTTAAAAGGTAAAGTTTTGTCTATGGCAGTATAAATGAGGGCTGCTGTCCTTCAGCAAGGCATGCGATGGTGAACAATGAGACATTTGATGCTATGCATGTGACGATCTTCTCAACTATAAGTATGTCGAGGGTGACTCGAGCCTGATCGCCATGTAACAGACCTCTTGTCTGCTAGTCCCAACACCTCCTCACAGTAAAGTCACAATAGCCTGTAGGGTGAGCTGACCACTCGGTTTCCATCACCCCCCTCTTGAACAGACAGCTGCTCTCTAGTTAAAAAGCATCCCTCTGCGACAGATTAAATATGCGCAAACAAGCTCATTTTGCCTGTTTTGCAATCCAAGGAGAATGAAGTTCCACTGGTGGCATTATGACATCACTCTGTATTTCTATTTACATATATGCCTGACACATACCTTCATGGCTATGTATAATCAATTTTCACCACCCTGAGAAACATCTGATCATTAAGATATTATTTCTGCACAAAAACCTTACCAGATTTTTTAAAATACTGTTTTACGAATAAATTGACAAGTTGAAATATTCAAAGTTTTAATTTACATAGCCAATGATTTTTATAAAAATTATTCCAGCCAAACAGCATTTTTTTACAGAAAACAAAAAATTCCTTTAATCTCAAATTAATTCATTATAATTGATTACTTAATCTGTCAAGTATGCATTCACCAAAAAAAATTGGGTATTTTTGAAGAGTTTTTGTAACTCACTAAAGTTCTGCTTTCTTCATAAAGATTATCCATGAGAGAAAATCTAAGAGTAGAATCCTGACTAAACAAACTGCTTGTTTCCATATAAATAAGTTTCACTTTTCAGATATTTCTTTCCCGAGTTTTTTTTTTTTTTTTTTTTTTTTGGCTTGATAGGTATATCTAAATTAGAAAATTACATTATCATTCTAGCAAGATACACACACCTGAACCCTGTCACCCATGAGTTCTGAAAATAGATTCATCTAACAAAAATTAATTTTTAGTAACATTAAATAGTGTAGTTTGTTTTTACAGTAACTAAATTTATGTCCCTAGCTAAATACATAACAGATCCTTATTGCTAAATTTTCATAAAAAACATTTTGGTATATCAGGTTGTTTGCATTAAAGTTAAGGTGCTTTTTTAAAAATGCTGAAGATATTTCACTTTTGAACCTCTACGTCACAAGACAAATCTAGAAGAAACTACAAAACACAGAAAAGCTAGTCCTTCCCCAATGCACAATTAGAACAATCCTTAATCCATTTTATATTACGCATAAAACCAGACTTCTCGCGTTCCAACCATTGCTTTAATTTTTTAATATTAAATATTCCAGAAATTTCTGATAATTTTCTGTGAAAGAATTTTAAAAAAGATTATTTGTGAAATGAAGATTTTATTCCAAATTCATATTTATAAACTTTCTGTTTTCAAGTATACAAAGTGTCTGCTTTCTGTCAAAATAAAATTGAACAATGCTACAGTCCAATATATAATGCATCTGAATTTTTAAAATAAATTAGATTTCAAACAACAAGGGCCAAAGATACATACATATATTATGTTAGTTCAGTCAAAAAAAATGTGCTCGGTATATAAGGAGAGAAAAGAAAGTAATAAACTTTTCAACAAGTGCTGTCACCTGATCAATATTTTAAGAACTGATCTGGTACAGAGTGCTTTTAGGGCAACTCCGAGAAACAGCCACTTGTTGGCAAAAACTACACCTCCAGCTGTTTGTTTTTTAATGCAATTCAATCACAGCATGGTATAACAGTTACAAAGTAGTAGTATGTTATTAATGACATGACAAGCAGGCAGACTCAAAAGGTAATGAGCTCCACAATGGTTAAGCAGAGACTGTTCCTTCATTTGGGGAAGCTTCTACAGGAGAAGAACCTTCACATTTCCCTGCAGCCTGAAATGAAAATTATTAAATAAATACAGAAATAATTTTTTAAAAATATTTTTATATGTCATGCATTTTTTGTGGTTTTTCCCATGGCACCAACATGAATTTATAAGGCAATGCATTTTTTTGTGTGGTGGGGGTTTACAAAATATCAGTTATTTCAAATGGTTGTGCTTCAGTTGCTAAGCAGCTGCTCTGATTACTTTATCTTATTCAATGCCTCTAACACTTTTCACATCACATAAGTTTTTGCATTTCATACCTTTTATTCAATTTTTCATGTAACTCTTAAAAATATGACAAATGAAGGTTACATCAATGCAATTTTACAAAGACCCTCCTAACGATGCTGGACTGCTATCAGTAAGAAAAGTTCAAGTAAACCCATCTTATAAGGCTACTACTATACATCAGTGCCAAATTGAGTCTGAATTTAAAACTAGTTTAAAATGACAGAAATTACATGCAACAGATGTTACATGTGAATTGACATATTCCTTTGGGTAATCAAACCAAAATTACATTCATGGATTAGATATTCCAAATTATTGCAAGTCAAACAAAATCAGAATAGTGATCATATGTACATCAGTGGCATGTAAAATACTAACAAAATTCAATGTTTCTTTGATCTCATATGGATGCAATTGATGTGGTTACCAAAAAACTTATCTGTTTTAGAGTAAATAACCAGGCATTTTCACATTTAGTCATGCCAAGAAATCTATTCCAAATTCTTTTTGCAATTTGTTCAATAATGAGAAAAATGATTTAATAATATATAAGCTCAAATTATTCATATTTTTTACCATTTTAACAGTAATTTTAGGAAATATAACACAGACTAAATATTTATGTGGATGAATGATTAGTGCTGCTCAAAATATTTCATCAATTAGCAAAAAACATCATGAATATGGAATAAAATTTTAAATTATGTAGAGGGACAAGGTACACTTATTCTTTTCAAATATATGTGGGTAAAGGCAAAAATATACATTGAATGGCTGGAAGCAAATCACCTGAGATAGCAACGTCCCTTAAAGATATTTTAGGCAAAGGCTGATAATTGGTGGTACAGTGCAGACCTTAAAGGAAAATTATGCACATACATTTAAATGCCTAGTGAAAAAAATAGACAAAGCACTCCAAAACAAGTAATATCCCACAAATTAAAACAGGGTTAAAGTAATTACTGGACAAAATGGTATAACAGTCGTAAAATGGAAAAATGAGATGTGTCGATGCTATCTACAAAACAGCAGAAATGACAAGAGTATAGAAAAGATATTGTTCATACTGTAAAATATAATTTAGAGGAATCTTCAGCTGAGTGATTTATCCGATCAAATGACTGCTTTTCGTTCACTGCATAAAACTATAAAATGGTACAAGAAATTTGTAATAGAGCATTATCTCAATTGTTGATTTGGATTACGTTAGAGTGATGTATTCTAACGAGGAAGTTAGCATTTCTTCACACACAAAAAAAACCTCTGCTTTGTTACAATATGTATATTTTTTATGCATCAAAAAAAAATGTTATGTCCTATATGGCATTAAATTTCTTCAAATCTTTATAGTAACAGTGGTATTGACAAATTTATCAGTATCTATATTTACTCTAATTATGTATTTTTAATATTATTCATGTTGCAGGTCACTGATGGCTTCCAAGGCAGTATATAAATATATATATCAACTAGCTTTTAACTGCAGATCTGCTCGCGTTGATGCCTTTAAATAACTGTCAAAGTCTAATCATTATCATTAGAAAGTAAATAATATAATATGGTAATTTTTTTATTGCTTGACTGGAACCAATAAAATTCTAAAATTGAGCTTAGTTTAAAAAACTGAAAACGTAATTTATTATAATAATTAGCAACAAAAATTCAATAACTTAAACTACTAATATTTTCAAAAATGGAAAGTATCTACGTTTAATATATAATTTCACTTTAAAAGAGTTCAAAACAGAATATTATCCTAACGTGTGTGCTACTGTGTACCATATATGTTCTTCCGTCAGTTGCAAATATGTGAAGATTTGGGCATTGGACACACTGATAAGGCTACATATAGTTGGCAATGGAAAAAACATTGCTTTTCCAAATGCACCCCTGCTACCTAACATGTTAGCTTTGTTAATAGCAACAGTAAAACTGGAAATTGAACTCGTTTGAATTGAAGCGGTAGGTCAGTGGGGATACTTGGAATTCGAGGTATTTATAACACTATACCTTTTCATGACATATGTTAAAATATTGGCACCAAGTATATTCTGCATCAGTTTTGTGATCCAAAGCTTCGTTCCTTTACATAGTCGAGGAGCATCAAGATTTTGCATAACTTGTACATTTAGTTTTAATTGAAGTTTATGTGAGGGTACACCCGAAAACTCAAGTGAATTTAAGAACTCCGTGGGATATGAAGTACTTTGTTCTTTATCCATGATTGTATTCACTGATAAATATTTCTTCAATCCCCCTCCCCCGCACGTCGATAAAATTTTCAATGTTGATTTTATGGACAATGTCATTGTTAGGTGCCAATATTGATCTTGCGTGCAACCACTGATCCCAATTTAAATTTTGTTGCAAGCCCGGATAAATTTGAGCAATAAGATTTACATCATTTTCTTCTATATGACAAAATTCTCTGGAAGTAAAATATAACCTCCAGCATTTGCGTCCAAACATCCATAACCGATTTTCAATTGCGTCTCTGCATAATGTTCCACATCTACATCATTATGAAGATGCACTCTCATATTCGTTTTCTGACTTAATTTTTCAACTTTTGCCCATAAGCTTGATGATTTAATAGAGACTAATTTTATCTGCCGGTTGCAGGGAGAGTTTTTCAAAATTCACCAGCCAATATATAATAAAGCTACAATTCTTCCTATAATATCTGTACTATCTCGTAAATCCTGAAAAGTTCGATTTAACGCTTCGATAGCTTTCTTGTGAGGCATCGTACTTTCCTCCCACACTAAAATTTTACATTGTGGAAGCATCCTGCCTTGAGAGCTATTTTTTCTGAAATTTCAGATGAGTGAATCTTCAAATGCAAGATTAAGCGAAAATTTTAAAACGGAATGTGCAGTACGACCATTGGTCAGTAAAGTCGCGGCTATACCAAAAGAAGCCATAGCAGCTGCTATCTTCTGGGTTTTTCTGATGGTCATTAATAATAAGTTTAGCAAAAACGTTTTTCCGGTTCCTCCAAGGGCATTGAGAAAAAAGAGTGCACCACAGCCGGATCCTATTTTTGCGTAACACTTGTTGGAAAACGTGACTTCGTTCTGGAGTTAATTGAGGGATAAATTCTGTTACTTGATGTTGCAATGCTATAAAATCGCAGTTTAATTTTCAAGCAATTTCATTATCAAAGCCATTTCAGCCGACACGTCTAGAATTAATTATTCCAAAATCATGTACCTTCTTCCCAACCATTCTGAAAATCTTTGTGTTTCGTTGTAGATGTGTTCCTTAAAAGGCATATTTTGTTGTTTTTAGTCACAAAATATCTTCCGCCATGTAGTCTTTGTACTTATTCCAAAAGGTTTGAGGATTAGAAAGACCGAAGATGAAATAAGTATTGCGTAAAGCTCCCTAATTTTATTCGGCGAGTGATATTGTATGGCTTCTCCTCCATAGAAATATCTAGTATATCTTCAAAGTAATACCTCTATGTAAAATATCTAGGTTTAGTATAAGTGAAACATTTTGTGCAAAATATGAATATTGTATAATTAGGTTAAAAAAAATTCAAAGTAATAAATATTCGATAAATCAAAACTTTTCATGAAACTGTCAATATTACCATAGAATTTTTAAAATCACTCGCACAAATCGCTAACACTTTCTTTCATTTCCCTCTTTTAAAAGTGGGAGAAAATTTGCATTAAAATATCTGGGATTGTCGGAATTGAGAACTTTTTAGCCAACTTGGCGATATTTCTGTAAGTTTGAGTTTGACATTTAACAAACGTAACATAATAAACGTTAGATGTTTAATAAAAAAACCATTTAAAAAATTTCTTTTTGTAAAGATGCTAAATTACTCTATGTTTCAGTTATTTGTTACAAATGTGAGAAAATTTTTATTAAAATGTCCATTATTGACCAAATGCATAATTTTGCGCCAACTTGGCAGGACGTAAGCAACGTCAACGTTTTACCCGCATAGTTTCCGTTCCCGTAGGAATATGGAGATAAAATATATCCTATGTTACTCGCTGATAATGTAGCTTTCCATTGGTGAAAGAATTTTTAAAATCGGACCAGAAGTTCCCGGGATTAGTCAAAACAAACAGACAGACAAAAATTTTAAAAATTGATTTTTGATATAAGTATTGTATATACCTTTAAATGCTTTAGTAAAAAGCTGCTAATTTGAAATTACAAACAGACACTTCAATTTTATTTATTTGTATAGATAAAATAAAACTTTAAAATAATGAAATTTAAAAAATTTATTTTGTAATTTAACAAAGCAAAAGTATTTTTAAAACTTTTCTCTACCTTAAATTTGACATATTAAGTACTTAAGAGCTTTTAATGATTTCTACACATAAAGAAATTCTCAATCCATTAAAGGAATAAAGAATTTTCCAATTAAGTGAGATCACAAACTTTGTTTTTTTTACCTGCTCTGCAGAATTTTGCTCGTTTGAGTAACCCTTGTTCGTCTGCTGCGAATCACTGGGCTCATTCGATAATGCATTTGAAGAAGGCGATGCGGTGCAGTTTGAGTTATCATTCAGATTACCAGGGTCATCTGATTTGGAGTCAAATTCTCGACTCTGATTCTCATAAGGGACATCTCCTTTTCTGGGATTGTCTGCTTCTGAGGACCTAGTTCGAGTATGAGGTCCACCACGGCGGATTCTTCGACGGTCCATCCTAGGTCTGTAGGGAGGACGTGGCCTATAGCCCTGACCTCTTTCACGGTGTTGGTGCTGATCTTCATCATCAGCCTCAGTATCCTAAAATGTTTCCATTACTTAATAATATTCACATGAAACACTGCAGTTAAACAGGTTTAAAATGGACAAATGTAGAATATCAAATTTAAATTAACCGCATACAATATTAATATAAAGCAACACCATAATTACACATTTAATATAATCATTACAGAAAATTATAGGAACTTCTACCTTATTTATTATGCACAGATGATTGAAAACTCTGGAAATACATTGGAATTGAAACAATGCTCCAGAAATTAGTATAACTTTAATCATTTAAAGGTAGAGAAATAATAAAGATGGAAACTTGTTAAACCTAAACAACAAATTTGATGCATTTTAATCATATGTAACTATCAGGAAACAAAGTTTTTTTTTTTAAAGCATAGTATATTTAATGCAATGTATACAGCTTTATTTGCCTTTATTCAGACATGAAAAATATAATCAAGCTTGGAAATGGCTTCAAAATAAAATGCAGTTATAAATCTATGAAATACAAAAGAAGGGAACAAATCTTTGAGTTCGAAAGAAACTGTTACAATTGAAGTAGTTAAACAGTGCTATATTTCTACCCTAACAATAGATGCATAATTAAAGAATTGGACATCTTAAAAAGACTGAATAAATTTTCCAAAGCATGATAAACAGAATGCACTGTACACCAGAATCGGTTTTAAAACCACTTTTAATATTAAAAAAACTATCAAAGTCAACTACAAAAAATATTTTTCTTGAACTTATTAGAAGAAACCATCTCAATGAAGATCTAGAATTAAAATGACATTTCCTACTTTGTCTTTTAGATACTAACAACTATTCTATAGAAGTCATTTCTTAATATTCATATATACCATAAAATGCGGCATATTGCGCACACTTTTAACTCAAAATTTAAGGGTGTGCATTATACGCCGGATATAAAAATGATAGCTTTAAAAATAACAAAAGAGATGAGCCTAAAAAAAATGTACTTCTACACATATCGAAATACTGTTTATTTAAGCGAAAAAACATGCCCTATGATCTAAAAGAGTTTAGTTCTAGAAGTATACTATTTTTTCAGAAGTCTGGGATAATACCTCAAATAAATGACTTCAAAATATAAGAACATTGCATACTAACAATTCAGATTTCTTCATAAAGAAGGAGGTGCACATTATATGGCAAATATACCTTAAAATAAATTAAAAAATGCAGCTTGAAAGTATAGGAGCGTGTTCTACACCGGATATTATGATATAATATCCGGTTAATTCAAAAAGAATTAATTCTAGTATTTCACAAACCGTTTTAAACAATAGTAAAATATCAGTATTGAATGTTTAAAAAAAAACACCAAATTACAATGGCTATTTCTTTACTAAAAGGAACAAATTAATTAAGTATTAGGCTGCATTTTATTAGGAGTTATCTTTTAATAAAGAGTTCTCTTTACATTTTTGCTTACATATTTAAAAAATTTACATATCAATACAAATTATGTAATGATTAAAATAAAAGAAATATAGGTACTTGTATATTAGCCTATTGATCAATAAATTTGAAAAAAATTTTATGTTAAGGTTTTGAAGAATTTGTCCAACTTATAAACACAAGGACTGTTTGAGCATTTTTTTTCAATACTATAACTATGCCATGTTGTAAAATACAATTTTAACTTAGCAGAATCTTTAAAAGAAAATTATTATTATTATTTTTTTAATTTCCAATGCAGAAGGCAAGAATGCACCTTATTCTTTTGCTGGGGAACTAAAAGGTTAGATGACACAAGCAAAAATCACAAGTATTAATACAGAACCATAAAGGAAAAGTAAGAATTAAAGTCTCAAAGAAAATAAGAGTTATTGAGTCTCTCAATAACGAGAAAATAGAGCTAGTTTTCTAGGCTGGAGGAAGACTGATCTAATTTTTAATAATTAAAAGCATTTTAATAAATCTAAAAAAAAATAATATTTCTTCACTAGTCTCAAATAAATTCATATTTAATGTTATTTTAAATGCTTACAGTGAACTCCTCAAAAAGTCTGCTTGTAGCAAACTCAAATTTACGCATATGCATTGAAATCCCTAAAGATAATTCCTTAACTTCCCATTTACCTTTTTTCACCATCCTTGCCATTTACCAGAAAAAATCCTGTAGTCCACTACATAGATTACACTCTTCAAACTACACCTTGAAAATCAGAATAGAGAAGCAGGCCAAATCTGATGTCCCACTCTTTTCTAAATTTAACTGTTTGTTTCATATGTACACTGGTAAAAGCAATTAAATTAACCAACGAAGCAAATAAAATCAAATTTGGCCAAAATATATCATCCAATACCACTTGTCCAGCACCAACAGCTGACTCGTTACCCTATCAGTCAGAAAAAAACATGTCTAAGAGGGTGCATGATCACCTCTAACAGCGAAACAACTCTCGCATGTTTTGTACTGTTTACCAGGATCCCTATTAACCACTGTAGCAACTTTAGGGTTGCTTTCCCGGGAATTATACTTCATTCCTGAGAATGACATAAGGCTGAAGTAATCAAATAGCTAGCCTTGACTTTCATGGATTTCAACCCCCAGTATAAATTTTAGCTGCCCGCACCATTGCAATTTGTGATCATTTACCCCAAATTCTTTGGAAGGGGAAATGTCCGTTTGAATCCTCTACAGTGGAGTATGAGAGTAATAAAAAAAAGTATAGTTGAGGAGAATTTTTGCAACTTTACGAAAGAGAATAAATATATTGAACTATATTCTGGAACATCTCTTCCTAAACGAAAATTATTTAGTTTTTAAAGGAAAATCATTTCATAGCATGACTATTCTAATAACGTTTGGTTACCTTAATTTACGTCTATAAAATAAGTACTGATACTTAAAACTGTATTTTATTTTAAAAAATTTTCAGATACTTGTCTTTATTATAAACTATTTAATTAAATCCGCAGTTTGAAGAAAGGAATGAATCCCTAAATTGTTGAGGGAAAAACTTTTTAGAAAAATCTAACTACTTATTTATTATTTTTCTTAACCTAACTTTTGTATGAGATTCTTACATTGATATTTAGTTGTTTTTACGTAACAAAGGTACAGCAATTTTATAAACAAGAAATCAATTAAACAAAATCCCTTAAATACAAGAATTTATATTTTTAACATACATGATCGTTACTCCATCAGCAAATAAATTTTCAAGTTTTTATATTAATATTTATTTCTTAGTAGCAAAATTAAAAAATAATTTATTCAGGATTGATTAAAAATAATTGAAAATCGATCCTGAAACACGAAACTGGGTGAGGCTTTAGGAACAATTTCTCAGACATCAGCTTAAGCCAAGAGAGAATTTTCTGCTGCAGGGTTATTCATAACAAAGCTAAGAACTATGGGGAGAGATAAAAGCATGGATTTCTTGTTTTCTCAAATCACACTTTAAAAAAGAATAACATATTTTTGTATTTTTAGCTGAATGTATAACTGATTATGCAATCTATGTATTTCATATAATTATTACTAATATCAATTAAAAATAACCTAGTTTTTAAATGTTTCAAAATTTTCATTTATTTCTAGGGATCTTAGGAATAACTGCTACGTTCCCAAGATTTCCTAAAAATTCCTGGGAACAGAAAAATCCAGGAAATCAGAAACCCTAGTCGCAACCACACTCACTTGCACCAAAGGATGTCCTAGATGTATTTGATGGGATTAAGGTCAAAGGATATCGCAGACCACTCCAAATGGAGTTTTTTGTTCACCAACTAAGCCCTGTGTGAGCATACGTTATTATCCATAAAGATGAAATTTGGTCCATATGCTCTATGGAAAAGTATGACATAGGATACAAGGATCTCATCCTTGTACTGCTGACCTTTCCAAGTACCCCTATCGAACACATGAAGGTCGTTATACGATGCCTGTCCAGACCCCATCAGACCACCTTGATCAAAGTGATCCTTTTTGACAATGTTAGGAGACTGTCATTGATTCACGGGTTCTCTCCAGATGAGAACACTTCAAGTCGATGTCCACACTGAATCGCAACTCATCATTGAAAAGAACCCACCCCAATCATCTGTCCGAGACTGATGTACTCGGCATCCTACCAGACAAGAGGTGGAGAGCTTTTATGAATCAAAATGCCATTTTTTCCAAAGAAATGTTTAACGAGGTATAGAAGCACAGTCAAATAATTTTGACTTGCGATTATTGGGAAAATAATAAAACTAAATACTAACAACTAAAAACTCTTTATTTTCTTTGAAAATATACATTTTGCACTGTATAGCAGTAAATGTTTTAGTTTTGCAATTTAATTAAAGTAACATATTAGTGTGACTTTGCTGTTGCATATTAGATGACAAATCCATAACAAATGCATTGTATGGCACAGAAGATGACATGTGGGGAAATGGCAAAGTCAGGCACCTATTCCAAAATCAGCAGTAGCAATGGGAGTGAAGAATCATTTTTGAAATAGGATATTGATGGTTAGAGTAATAACAGGTTCTTGTATGTATTAGAAAGTTTTTAATACTGGTAAAATAAAATTTATTATTCACTTCTCATTTAATCTTTTTAAACATGCGAAGTGTCGGATATTGATGAATCTTTACACAGATTTTTTATTTTTTCTCAAAAACATGTAGAGAATTGGGGATGCGGCTTAAAATCGATGATAGCTTAGATTCGAGTAACTATAGAAATTCTTTTTGCTCTGGTTCATTTTTTTGACATAAAAATTGTGATTTGTTTCAGAATGCTGCTTTACAGATGATGTTCTATGTACCAGAACATAACACACACAGCTTTATCACCTTTACTAATCATGCCATTACTAATGGTCCACCAAGTTTGAAATTCTCAGTTACACTTAATATCCTGCACTTTTATTTTGCTAAACTACCCCTGTTAAACCAACCGTTAAAAATCTTAAATGCAACACAAATAAACTTTAAAATACAATTTTGTCAAAGCAATTGACTATGCTATGCAGTGTCAAACTTTGTATTATTAGAAATTGTGGTTCAGAGCGTAACTAAGGACAAGGCAATAACAAACGAGTGAGCGAGTGTGCTCCCCCCCCCCTTGAGCACCTCAACTGATCACTTGTGTTTGTTCACAATACTTCATTGTGGACTTTCTTATTTTGAACTAAAATACAAACTGTTTTTATCAGTGGCATGCCCAAAATATTGTGTAGTGTGCCATCAATAGCATGCTTGCCACTGGTTTGCCATCCCTGTGCTAGACAGTCCGTTTTATGGTTCACAATCAAAGGGATACTGAATATGAGGCTCCGGGCATACAGGCTTTAAGTCTTTGGATGACTGTTATCTATGAAATGGATGTTTCTATTGCATTATACAGGTTGCGAGATAATTATATCGCTGTCGCGAACCTATCCATTTTGGCTAGAAGTCTTAAATAACTGTCTTGAGCCAGTACTGTTGCCCTTTTGCAGTCTTGACCAGGCAGACCACTGTTCTTGTCTCTGAACTGTTTCCACAGAGTGGGCACTGCATTTCTCACAACCCTGAGGTTCCTACAGCAGGTAACCTGTGATTGGCTCGCTGTAAGTGTTTCAACTATCTATCATCTTGTGGTGTCATCTAGACAATGACGGGTAAACATAGAAATTAAAAAAACAAGGATTGGATGTAGCTAATGTTTCAAAACGACCTTATGCTAAAAGCTTCAGCAAACAAGTGAGGCACCTAAACACTAACATGGTCAAAGAGCCACTGCATGGCAGAGGTGTCTGTAAAGAGCTTAGCTAGCATCCGATGTCTTTTTTTTTGTGTGTGTAGGCATTAATTACTTTATTTTTTTTAAAAAACATTCCCTCTTTAATGTGACCAGTATATACAAGCTATTAAGACTGAACAAATATTTTACCATCTCGTTAGAATCTAAAAAAATGATAAAATGGCAAATTCTCTAACTCTTTAACGATCGGATAAATTTGAAAAAAAAAACGGTCCTAAAAGTGCCTATTTTTTTTTATTCAAGGAAATTATATAAAACTAAGTACAAATTCAATATATGTATTCATTTTTAATTTTTGGATTAATTTTTAGCTTGAAATACGAAATTTAATTTTTTAAGGAAAGCAAACATTTAGGGTTATAATCACTGAATGTTTGCTTGCCAACAAAGAGGAATAATTTTTAAAAACATGTATTTTAAACATTAAATGAATTTTATTACACTTTTGCATTTTTTTCATAAACATTAGTAATTTTTTTTTGTAAGATAAGTTTCAAAACATGAAATGCGAAGGCCAAAATCCCAAACTGGACAGTAGTACCGAGTTTCCTTCTGCATCTCTTATTGTTTTCATCTCTTTTGAAACAACAAACTTTGCATTCTCTTGATGGTTGCCACTTCTTATCAGTTGTAGATATTTGTCTAATAAAATGTCTTTTAATCAAACGGTTGGGGTTATTCTCCAAATTCGACCGGCCTCTTTTTGCAGTGGTTTCTGATATAGAATACTTTTCAATAAGTTCATCTACTAAAGATAAACGAACATCTAATGTGATTTTTTGCCTCCTTGTTTTTTATAAATAAGGTACTAGTTCAAAATAAGTTTGATCTAACAAATAAAAAAATATTTTCTTATAGTACTTCTAACCTCGTTTTCAAGCAATTTAGTAATCTACAATAAATTGGTCTACAATGTCTACTGCTCCGATATTTTTATTGTAGTCAGTGACAAAAAAGTACTAAAAGTACAATCTGATTTACTTCCTGACTCTCTAACTGTATAATGTATACAATGTTAAAAAATATATTTATTCTTTTATCAGTTTTTTTTCCAGAATTTTTACCCATATGTTTTTACGAAGAGCACAACTGAGAGTACTTGACCTAAGATTAAAAAACCGTATCGATAATATGAGTTTGTTGTAGCAACGATTATTATTTAGCTAAAAAAAATAATAATTATCGCTAAACACGTTAAAAATAATCTGGTGCTGCCATCTGGTGTATAGATTAAGAAAAAAAGCAATATTCAGGGCTTAAAAAATAGATTGTTTCAAGCTTTTATGGCAAGTTAATTTTCAATACTCCAGCCCAGAAATATCACAGGAACGAGGAATAGAGAGGGAAATTTCACCCCGTGAATTTGACGGGAGCGAGAGTTAAGGGCTTAAAGAGGAAAACATTTTCAATTGAAGAAAAAATTCAAATAATAAGATGTATAAAAGATAGACCTGACGTGGCACCTTATTCGGAGGACAGAACCCGGGACCTTTGGATCCGAAACCGAGTAACTTAACCACTACACCAAAATGATCACCATGGTGCGGAGGTTGTTACTGGCTTATATATTATATCACTACAGACCCAATCAATTAGAAATGTGCAATTTTCCTTATTTAAATCAAGTTCCCAACATTTGAAAAAAATGCAACATTAGCATCACTGCTGACAAAAATTTAAGAGCACAGAATATCATCAAATTGGAAGAATGTATAAGTTCTGTTAAAATGGTTCGCTATTTAGCAGAATTGAAATTTTGCTGAATTGAATGATTAGCTGGACAGATTAAAAAAATGGAATATTCATATTAAAGTTGTGAGTGAAACAACTGCTTTGCATCACAAGTGCAAAGCTCCAAGACTTGTGTGTAGCTCAATATAGTCCAGGATCACGAAAAAGATGTTAGTAACACTTATGAACATAGATTTTTCAAAACCACCATGATAAATAAAATTTCATAGACAAAATTAATACATTACTTCTACAATAGTTTTCTAATTAAACATTTAGGAACCTTTAAATAAAAGTTTGAATGAAACTTTATATATAAAAAAAAGATTCCGTTTCATTAATTACAGAAAGAACAAATAGTTCTATTAAGCTGGTGCTTCAATAAAACTACAAAAAAAAAATTTCCCGATTAGTTAATCAGAATGTGTAATACACATGAATACCTTATTGGTTGTCTCTCCCTCTACCCCACTCTGGCTGCCTTCAGTGTCACTCCTTGGACGGCGTGGCCTACGTCGGAAAAATCGACGTGTGAATCTCCTAGGAGCTCGTCTGTTGCTTCCACCACCTCGCTGTAAGCGTTCATCATCTTTTCTATCTTGACCTTCCTAGTAGGGATGAAAAGAAAAAAAAATTAAACCCCTTTAGTTGATTAATATGCCTAATTTCATAATACTTCACAATTATCTGCAAAGTATTGGAAATTTAACTAAACGTCTTTACAGAAGTTAAGTATATTTTTAAGTAACACAAGTTATAAAGGTTAATTCTTATTTTATGAACTTAAACAGCACTTCCTTTCATATGGAATAAGTTTTTCAATAGAGGTCTTATAGAAAATATGTAATGCAGAACTTATCAAATACTGAAGAAATAATCTAAATCTTCATAAGTATAGACTATTTTATGCAAATATAGTTCTTTTAAATTCAAATATAAAATGTATGCATATTGTTAATTTGAAAGTATATATTAGCACCGTGTATTTTTATTTCCTTAGAATATTTCTTAAAAGCATCTGTAAACGATTCCATCTTCAATAAAATAGCAAAAAAGAATTTGAATTAAAAATGTTCTTGCTGAACGATAATATAGGTTGTGCATTTTTAAATTATTAAAAATAAATCCAAAAAATTACATTTTTAACAGAATAAAATTTCAATGTATAACACAAATTTAATAAATCTTAATGCTATACAAAATTTATTTTCATGATTACACATAGAATTAGTCAAGACCACAAACAAAATAAAAATACTCAACTAAAACTAAATTTCATACACAAGAGTCACATTCCTTTCACTAAAATGAGAGAAACAATTCATAAAATTTTTTCAAACTTTAAGTAATATCTCAAATATGGAAGAAACTGATTTAGAAAACCAGTCAAGATTTAACACACATGCATTAATACAGCTATGAGCTTAATATCAATTCAAAAAGCATATTTCCCACATGTCACTTATAAAGAAGGCAGAGATGCAGACATAAGAGTAAACAATGTCAATTTTCAAAACATAATGTATAAAGTAATTTCCAAATTACTTTTCTCTAAAGGTACACAAAGTCATGACAGAATCACAAGAAATTTAATCAAAAATCATTGCATCCAATTAATAAAGATTGAATACGATTTATCATTTAAATACAGATCTACCATTGAAAGGTAACAGATTGATAAAAATCAAATTAAAATTCAAACACGCCAACAATGAAAAAGAAATTTAAAATGTAGTCGACTCTTGCTAATTCAAACCTCTCGATAATTCGAAGTATATGCTCAGCCCCTAGAAAAACTCTTGATATTTCGAACTAAAACAATACGTTTGGGCACACTCAATAATTTGAAGTAAAATCTGTGGCTAACCAGACTACAACATGCAATAATTTGAAGTTATCTTATAAATCTCTCGACAATTCAAACACTCATTATCATGTACAGTACTGTAGCAAACAGGTTGGAGCTTACAAGTTTTGTTTTATATTGTCTTTGCGTGTCTCCCCTGTAATGTAGCCACTTTAATGACCATCTGTCTGCTACCTTTTCTTAGTGTTTTCCGGTTCACCTGGCGAAAATGCATTTTTACTGCTTTTCTTCAAATGGACAATAGACCATCCGCACCTGTTGTTAGTCATAAATATCTTCCGTTTAACACTTAGCCTTGCTACACATGTGTTCAAAAAGGATGGTACACTATTGTGAAGAGGAGATGCGTAGGATTGTGTATGAATGTATTGTATGTATTCTTTTAATACAGGACTTTTATCTTCTGTATATTTATATTGTATAATATGTTCTTTCTAAATATTACTTTAAAATAATTTTATACATATGTACAATTTTTGTTTTATTACATACTTTCAAAATATAAATGTGTTGAAAAAATTTCCTCCGAGTATTTTGGGAGTTTTCTACCCTCTTGATAATTCGAAGTTTTTCATTGTCTCCTCCAACTTCGAATTATCGAGAGTCGACTATATATATATATATAAATTCATATGTTTTAAGATAGAACAATGGAGGGTAACAGTTTAACATGGTTTCAAAAAATAAGACTAGTGATACTTAAATTCCAAAATATGTTTTTATACACAATTTTCGAGAGGTAAAAAATGCATTTCTGGGCATTTAGAAATAACACAAATTTAACAGAAAATTAAATAGAATATGCAAACAAATTCTGTTTTTATGCTCTACAAAATCTTTGTTTTTTTGACAAGCTCATGTGTTGAATAATCGAATGTTACAGTAACTAAATGTCTTTCAAATGGAAAATACCTGCTCCTTCATTTCAATTATCAAAATTTCCTTTTTACCATTTTGAAGATCCTACCAGAAGTGCCGGAGAGGAAGGAAAAGAAAAGATATTAGGGAATTGAGAAGTAAATCAACAATTGTACATCATTTATCAACATTTACTAGTAGTTCTACCATTCCAAAAAATTTTCTTCATTCTTCTTTGTCCTGTAAGCAAAATAATCTTATCGTGTAAAAAATTCCATTTCTGGAACATCTGAATTTCTTACCCAACAGTAAAAAAAAATTATTTTTCAGCAATAAAATATTTTTAACTCCTAAGAAATTTTTTTAAAAAAAACAATAGTTTTTTAAAATTTTGAATTTTTTCTGCTGATATTACATTTTAATCATTTAAGTCACTATTTTTTTTCATTTCAATTGCATTACCTAAATACCAAAAAAAAATGTCTTTTTATGCAATAGGGTTTGTAGCCCCGGGATCCCGAAATCCTGGTAGTTTTTTCAAATCCCAGGATTTAATTTTTGTCTTCAAATCCCAGGATTTAATTTTTGTCCAAATTATATTTTGAAGTTTTTTTTCCGAAATATTGTGAATCTGGTATTACACATCTTATTTTCTTATTTTTTATTGTATACGTTTAATGTCAGTTTTCTTATGTGTTGAAACTTGAACGGTTCGAGGCAGGTGTGTATGTTAAACCGTGAAATTTTATATGTTTTCTCTTATTTCCTTCCGTAACTTTCTCCCCATTGCGAGTGGGGTCAGAAAACGGACATTTCTCCTACTCACAGGACGTTCAGTGTCAGCTAACATGAAGGTGACAGAGGCAATAAGAATTTTTAGAAGATATCTAGCTACAGGAGATGTTTTATTTTACTTTTCTGAATCTACTCTCATTTTTGGTGCTTGCACTGATTTTGAAGTTATTTTTCTCAAGCACTTAATGCAATCAATTATTTTTAATTCCTTATTTTTATAATATATTAAAAGTTTATAAAAAATTTTTAGTAATATTAATTAACAAAGGGCAAGAGTCATAACATTATAGTCACTCAAAATCTTAACGATGAAAGGTTAAAGCTCGAAAGAGCTTGGCACTCTGGTCATCCACTCAACGAATTAAATTTTACTCTTGAGTGAAGTTACTTGAGATTCAAATAAATTTTTGTGATCTCTACCATTAACAGACTGATTTTTGAATAAATTGGCCGACTAAAGTTAGTCCAAAACAATTGTTTACATTTAGCTCCTATGAAATAGCAACAGGTAACTATGTTTTTAATCTTGAATTATGATGTATTTTTTAAGATATAAATTAATATACAAATACTGTAGTACATCCTGTAAGATACACTTTGCATAAGGCAAAATTAATGTTGATAACAGTTGCTTTAAATATGGACCTAATGCATTTACCTCTCATTTAAGGAATTTCTATTTAACTTAGGATTTGCAGCCCCGAGATCTCTGTGTTTCTTCAAATCCCGAAATTTAATTTTTGCTTAAATTATATTTTGAAATTTTTATCAAGAGCTTCCACTTCCGAAACGAGACATTGCGCAACATTCATTGCTATTCCCCAGTAATAAAAAAAATGCGACTCATTTCTTTGATGTGCTTATAATAAATTTTGTTTTTCTTTTCTGAATCATCAATCAGGAATAATTTTTCTGAATTATCAATTTAAGTCGATATAAAAAAAAGATGAGTTTTTTTTAGATTTCTCTCTCTTTTATATAGCAAGAGACATTCAGAGCATTTAAACATTCAGAGTAACATTATTTTGTTATTATAAGTGAATTCTTATAAGCTGCTATTGCTGTTTGGGGCCCCCATCAAAAAGGTATTTCTTCAAAATTCTTTCTGAATATTTAAAGTTTGTAAATTAATTCATTTATAGGTGAGTTATTCAATGTTTTTTTTTTTTTTTATTATGCAGAGAGATAAATTTAGTAATATTATTTTGTTATCATTATAAATATATTTTCAAATTAGATTGCATATATTAACATTTAGATGTTGTTAAAAATATTTCTAAAAGATATTTTTTGAGCAAGCTGAAACAGAATTTTATTGGACTGTGAAATATAGAATTCATTATTATTATTTAAAAAAATGAAGTCTGTTTTTTGAGTATTTTTATTAAGAGTTAATTTTAGTGTTATTATGATTAATTTTAGTGCTGTATGTTAATAAGATTTCAAAAAAGAGGAATGTTTATATATTATTTCTATGGGAGTTGTATAAGTAGAAAAAACTTTTTTGACTAACAATTATGTAAATCCATTATATTATTTGCACTTGCTGTGTACAGGTATATGTGAGCTTGTCGGGGGGAAGTTCAGTTCAGACTTCATAATTTTAATTTTGAAAAATCTACTTCATCTTATATCTTACCATGCAGTTATCAATTCTGAAAATAAACATAAAAAAATAGTGTTTCAATAAAAATAAAAAATAGGGGCTTATTATTCTGTTAAATTTACAATAAGATTTTGGAAAATCTCAAACATATTGATTTTTAATTCAAATGGGTCAAGTTTTAAAGAATTCAAATTGTACTATTTTTAGTGAATTCATTATGTACTATTTTTTATTTGTTTTTTACAATGAATTAAGTTTTGTTTTGATTTGTTTCAATAAATAATATAAAAACAATTTTTTAATTATGTTTTCAGTTTATTATGTAATTTCAACCATGCTAATGTTCAAGTATTTTTCATAAATAGTTCAGTCCTAATCCCGGGATTTGGATAATGTAATCCCGAAATCCCAGGATTGAAAATATAGAACAGGATTGCAAACCCTATTATGCAATGTTCATTGAACAATACAAATAAAATTTCAAAATCACTTCCATTTATAGAAAATTAAACAGCAAAATGGATATTTCTAATTTAAAAATTATTAATGCTTGAAATTAAAAATATTAAATATTGTTTATTCATCCAGGAAAGAACTGTATCAGGCAAATAAATTTATTCTTAATTTCTAGTCATAGGCATATTCAAGATAATTTAACAAAAGAAAACATTACTTTTGAACTATTCTATATTTACCTCATTGCTATCTTGATGCATATTTCTGGGTGGACCTCTTGGAGGTCCTCGGTAATACTGCCTAAAGAAAGGCCGGCGCATTTGCCGTCTCATTGGTCTCTGTGGCTGTTGCACTTCATCGTCTGCATTCTCTTGACTCTGACTATCTTCTCCCTCGGTTCGTTGCTGCAAAAGAAAAGATAAGTTTATTTAAAAATAAAAAATAAATTTATTCTATGAAATTAATTTATTTGTTTATCCAAAAACAATGTTGACAAATTCAGGAACAAGATTAAATTTATAGACCCGACAATTTCTAAATTAACCAAGAAATAACACTCGAAGAAAAACGGAAAAATGTTAATTGAAAAATTTTGGTACTTGCACAACCATGCCAACTTTCAAGATAACTCACCAAATTTGCAACCCTGGTTTCACACTTGTCGGTGCTGAATTGTCAACCAAGTGCTGTGTTTCATGTTTCTCTGCTAGCCGCCATTCCAACCATTTGTTGATATGGCAAACTCAAATACTAAATGCAAATCTGAGATTTATCAAATTCTTAAATAATAAGATAAATATATAATACTAAAGTATAAAAAGCAAAATTAAATAAAAAAATATTAGTTATTCTTTTTCTTTCATTTATTATTTTTGAGATACTATTTTTCCGACTATGCACTCCCTATTCATCCCCACAACATATTCCATTCTTAGAATTTGTGCAATTTTATTCAATGTCACCAATATGATTGCGATAGTATGCAAGTGCCAAAACTTTTACTCAATTTGAAACACTCAAATATTTGTAACTTTTAAATTTTGATATGAATATGATAACATCCTCAATAATATGACTTTCTTTTAGTCATATTTGGTTTGATTAGATTAGACTGGTTTTGATTAGATTTGACCTTGCTTTAAAGCAACAATTTTCAATAGGTGTTCTATAAAAATTATTAAAAATTCTCAAAGTAAATTGGGAGAGAGGGATCCAAATCATATTTAAACACCAATTTTCTTATAAATGGCACATAATTTTAAAGTACCACTAAAGTTTTACTGATATTGAAAACCCTAGTTCTAGAATAACAGAATTCTGATTTTATTTAAAGATAAAACCAAAAGATCGGAAAAAGGGAAAGCTTGTTCTTTTTTTCCCCCGATAATTTTTTAAAAACCTTAAAAGACCAGTCTCATGGACCAGTTTTACATTAAAAGTTATACTCATTAATTGAAAAAATAAAAGCAAATAAATATCTATTCTCTGCAAAATTAAATATACAATTAAAATATAACTTAATCAAGGAAATAAAAAACAAATATTAATTCAACTTAACAGTTGATTTTAGGGAAACTGCAATAAAAAGTACAAAACTGCTTCAACAATACACAAAATACATAATTCACAAAATTTTTAGAAATTTTAATTCTTAGAAAATTTATATTTTAATAAAGATCCAACAGAACTCCAATACCTTTTTACTACTGTAAAAATATTTAGTTGTATAATTTCTTCAAAAGTTTTCCTGCACCACTGATTAACTAAGCATACTAATTCCAAATAAATGTATAACGTAAATATTTATAAAAACAGACGTTCGTTCAACTCAAAAATTTTTAAGTACTAAATTGAAGAAATCAACTCACTCTAGGTGTCCTAGGTACATATCGCCTGCGAGGAATCCACCTCCCACGCATACGATTCCGATCAGCAGCATATGGGCTGCCCACAACAGGAGCACCATCAGGACCAGTCACATTTGCAGCTTCGTTGCCTTTCTCTCCAACCACAACATCAAACTCAACAACCTCTCCATCTCCCACACTTCGGACAATCTTTTTGGGGTTGTTTTTCTTTATTGCAGTCTATAAAGAAAAAAATTAAGCACATTTAAAAAATCAACAAGAATTTCTTTATGTATTTTAATAAAACAAACAATTAAATAGAAAAACTTACTTGATGAACAAATATATCTTCTTTAGTATCACTCCTGAAAAAATTAATCTTATTAGATCTAAAAAAAACTGACAAATTTTAATTCAAAAATTTTTTAAGTTTTTATATAAATATAACAATAATTTTATATAGACAAGAAAAAACAATGAGAAAGTAAGAAGGGATCAGTTCAGCATATAACTTTTATGAATTAAAAAAACAATGTTACATTTAACATTTTATTGTTATTTTTGCTCCACAATACTGATCAAAATTTTTTATTTCACATGCACTAGTCTTTATTTAATTAAATTATTAAGTTCATAAAATTACCTGTTAATGAACCCATAGCCATTCTTTACATTAAACCATTTTACTGTTCCTTGAACTTTTGTAGCTATAAAAATGACACAAAATGAATTGTATATATATTATGTTCTACTACTACAAAAATTATGTAAAATTCTAAAATTTACATGAATCATTTTTTTAAAAAATAATACAGGGAATAATAAAATACAATTAGTAGAGCAAATAATGAACAATTTTGAGCAATAAAAACATGAAATGCTTTATATAGTTATATTTCCTATTTTTCTATAAAACAGTTTGAAAAAATGTAATAAACACAAAAATGTTTTTGAAAATATATCTCAAAAACATTTTCCTTTCTTGAATATAATCCAAAAGTGAGATAAAGCAGCAAAAAAAAAAAAAAAAAAAAAAATCAATCTGGGAATTTATAAAAATATTTATCAAGGAACTTGAATAAAAAGATAGTGATAATTCCAAACATTTTCCTAACAGAACAAATTCATTACCAAGTGTATTTACAGGGCAATAGCTTATTTATTTTAACCACCAGCTCTAAAAAGATGTTTAACAAATTATGATATTTTATACATTTACTGAGTGCAAAAAAGGATTTGAAAAACACTACAATATTTTCTTCATTCCCCATACCATATTTCAATTTAAAGCTCCCAAGAAAAATTACAAAACAATCCCCTCCCTCCAAAAAAGATTTCAGTTAAATATAGAAGTATTCAATATGACAAAACTTATTACATTCATATTATGCTATCAATTATGTATCCTTTTGATTTAGAGTAATGCTTTAGGTTTTACTTTGAAGTGCCATGAGGTATTATTAGCAATGCAATAATCTGCTTTTGTTTAGCACGCACCAATCATTTTACCAACATTTATGGTCAACCTGATAATACATAAATACCCAAGGTTACATCTATCAATAAAATTGGACATTTAAAATTTAGCTATTTGCTTGTAAAACTAAATTTTAATTCAGAAAACTCCTCTTTAAACTGAATCAATGACATAGCCAAAAAACTGGATGTTTCCAAGATAAAAAGCATAATTAAAACATTTGTATAGGAAAGAAATAAAAACTAAAGAAAATTTAATTCTCATAGTTTTTTTTTTTAAATAACGCAAATTCCAAATACTTAAATTTAACACTAGTAAATGAAAAATTTCCAATCCAACTTCCACTAAAATCCCATCTGAATTTGATTTCCTATTCAAAAAACAGAACACATAAAGACTGCTTAATTTCACTTCTGATAAATACAGAAAAAATACAAAGTTTCAGAAAATAAAAAAGCAAAACAAAAAGAAAATTTTAGTTAAAAAAAAAACAGTACTTATGTACTACCGCAATAATGCCAATGTTCAAGATAACTCTACAAGTTGGCAGCCCTGATTTCAAATGTGTTAACGCACTGAATTGGCAACCATGCACTTTGTTTCCCCCCCCATATAATGTCGCCATAAGTCAGAATATGACAGGTGATGTGATATATCACTGAATCTGAATATTTAACACATTTAGCAAATAATGCTGCACAAGATACCACCATTAATATCTTAAAGATACCAACAATCAGAACCAAACTTTAGAAGAAAAAAAAAACTTTCAATACCTTTAATAATATCTTTATCAATACCAATTTAAAACTTTTCGTAACAACATTCCCTGCTAAAATACTAATTATTTGGATTTTCAAACACCAATTTATGATGAATAAATCATTTTAATAAAAAATGTGATCACCACCTCAATGTTTGATTTTGACATCACAGCAAACTCTGTTCTTCCCACCGCATACTTGTGCTGGTACTTGCATATTAGTGTCATCGCAGACAAAATTACACCATGAGAACCATTTTTCTTTAAATACTAAACTTAACTCAGTGGCACAACAACCCATGAAAGCCAAGGTATACTGTGCCCATCCTAATATCCATATCCATTGGGCACTGAGATGCATCAGCAGATGTCCCGATCAGGTGGTCAGTCTGAAGCGAGACCTTCAGTGTTTATTCCCAAAACACGCTTGGTACTCATTTATCGACACAATGAAGGGACAAAAGGCTGAGTTGACCTTGCCCAGCCCAAGGATAGAACCCCACACCAGTGGTGTGGAAGTGTGATATGCTACCACTCGGCTTCTTTTCTTCAAATAAAACACGTAAGAATCTTTGTTGTTTCGATATTATGGTGTGATACACATGGTGCAAATTTTGCCGCAGTGAAACTACTACGCAAGTACCCTTGTGCCTCTTTATTTCTGGAATATATTAGGTCTCATTTCCTACTGTAATGCTTAAAAATTATTGCCTTATTTCAGCAGTTGCCAAACTTTTTGCCCTCACGGACCAGTAAATTCATAATTCAAATCTTCTGGACCACTAATGGAATTTTTTAAGTGTTAAATATATCTTAAAAAATGTGATCTTAAAACATAACTTAACATGATGAGTAAGTACATTCTACATTTTTCTGGGGACCAGAGAAATTTTCTCATGGACCACTACTTTTGCAACCTCTGCCCTATCTCATAGCAGTCAACAATTGGCAAGTTTGGTACAATCGAAATGGAAAAGTACCCAAAACAATATTAAGCTCAATTTAAACAATATTTTTTATGACAGAAGATAGTTGAACCATTGAAGGTTCCTCTTTCTGCTTTTTCCTAGTCCACTTTCTTTGGGCATGGAAGAACATATTGAAAAACTGCTACAAAATTGTAAAATTTCACCTAGTTTGATTCAAAAACATAAAACTGGTTGTTAAATGTTTATTTCTTGTGCAATTTCAAAATAAGGTAAAAAATTAGTATGGCAATATTAAACTAGTTCTGTTAATATTCTACAAATGAGTGCTCTATAAAGAAGGAATTTTAAAACTTTTTCTTACCTTTTCAGTTGAATTGTCGAATCGGCCACTTATCCTGCCAAGTGTTTTCGCCAAGTCGATAAATGCGCCAAATCTGGTAACCCTCGTGATTTTTGTATCAGTGAGGGAAAAGTCAGATCATGCGTAAAAATGCGTTAAGTTGGCGATTTTTCCAAATTTGACGGACCAGTGGCCGATTCGACAATTTCACCATCTTTTCAATTACTAAGCTTCCAATATGAACTTTACTTTAAAAAATTCATAAATTTTCAATTAAAATAAATTTGAAAAAAAAACGAAAATATAAAGAGTACCCTTAAATACAGTTTTGGTATCAATGAAAGTCTCCAATAAAATGTAATTATGAATAATCAGCAAGTCATAGTTCAGTTGTGAATATTAATATCAAAACAAAACATAAAATTACAACGTAAAGAACCGAAATATCTCTACTATAGAGAGAAAAATAAGTCAATGTCATTTTTCATTACTTTGACAATATAAAAAATAATTTCACACCTTTTTTAAGAAGAGTTCACGTTTGTACTTGACAAGTGCTACATAAAGTATTATGTGAAAAAATAACAGACATTTCTAAAAGTTTAAAACTTCAAAATGTACATTTTTTCAACTGATAATATTCGAAGAAATGCTACACATAATCTGCTAAAAATACAGAATTTTAACTTGATACAAAAACTTTTATAAAACACATAATTAGCTTAGTAAAAACAAATTCTTCATACTCTATATAATAGTATAAAATCTACAGGATGGCTATAAATGAGTTTATAGGTAATAAATCTCAGATGAATAAACTTTTATAAACATCTATTTTGGACCATTTCGTCAAGCACAAAGAATATGTAATTTTTGTAAGATGAATGGAATTCTTAATCCCAAAATGTTAATGAAAAATTATTTTATAAACAATGAAAATAATAAAACCAGCCATATTTTAGTTAAGTAATTTGATTTTAAGAAAGTCCTAAATGCGTATGTTGCATTAATTCAATATCTTAGAATACATTGCAGATCTTTTACAAATAAACAAGTTATTAAAAATTTTAAGAAAAAAATCGATCTGGGCATTTTTGGAACAACTACAACTTTAAGATATTTATGCACGAGATATATTTTTGATAACTAACTTTTGAATATTTAATGAAATAAAAAAATATACTAAAAGTACAGCCGCCCACTAGAAAATGTTAATAGATAGAAAAAATGTTTACATCGTGTAGTTTACTTTTTAAAACTTAACGGTGCCCAAATCATTTTTCTCTTTCAATAATAAAAATATTAAACTTATAGCAAGTTGAATATTAATGCTTAATTTGGATAGAAATAGAAATTTTTAAAAAAAGCCTATTTGAAAATTACGAAAACCAACATCAACGTCGTTTTCATTGATATAGAAGCAGAAAATTCTGAGAAAAGTTTTATTCCATATAAAAAAAACTGAACAGACTTAATAATATTTATTCAGAACAAGTTTATAAGTAAAAGTAAAAAAAAATGTGACTACAGTTATTAGGCCTAGTCGTATTCTACATGAACTTCAAGATATTTGATTATCAATTACCTAGTATTTTTTTAGGAGTGTTGGCGGGCAAGGACGAAGTTGAAATTTCTTCTTTTGTGTCCGACATCTCCACAACCAGACACACTAACAGGGCTATAGAATCCGACCCTTAATTTAATATCCCAGAATTTGAGAAAAACACAGCTCACGTTTTCACGATGATACTCTACTCAACTCTTCTAAAACATAAGCGACCGCACCGGCGATAATAAAAAAAACTAAGCAGCCAACTATGAGAGAAGTTTTCTAATTGGTTAATAACATTTACTGTGACACTATAAACTAGGAAAAAGGAAATATTATCTGTAATCCTGAAAAATCATGAAAAATATTTTAAAATTATAAAATAATAAAACGATAAATTTTAAATAGATGGAACGGAATTATGTGATGAAAAAAATAATAATTAAAATTTTAAGAGTGCAACGTCCACAGCGCTTTCTTTGCGCAAGTGCAGAACAGTGCAGCTTAGCAGTATTCTCATATCCTATCCTTCTGGTAAGAGCCACATGTAAAACAGATCATTTGTTGGGTTCCCAGTATTATAATTATAATTCTCAATGTAAGTATTCTGTAAACAGCCAGTTTTTTAATCAGCTTCCCATATTATACTCAACGATTTTGGTTGTGATTGTTATTTTTGTTTCTTAATCATTCCGGCATTTTCGGCAAGCTTAACATGGCTGATGAATAATGGGAAGCTAAGCCTTATTCTAAACACGAGATTTGTTTCTTTTTCATGAACAATTTTGTGTTACTTCTTGTTTTTGTTCCCATTTTAATACATGTTCATTGATCAATCTTTTGAATAATCTAGTATTGTTAAAATTATTATTTTACGTGCTTGATTGCATTAACTTCGCTAATTTTGCCGCGTTGCACGTTGGTTCATTGCCATTTAGGCCTAGTTTTAAAGAATTCTTGTTCCCCCGAATTTATTAATGCAAGAATTACATTTTTTTATGAAAACATTAACGAACCAATTCTATAATATGCTATTTATTTTTGAAAGAATCGCTATTTAATATTTTTCTTTAGTAATGCGGCATGCAATGGTTAAAACTGCAGTGAACCGCATTAAAATTTATTTTTTAGTTATAAGAATAAGGGTAATTTGAACATACTCTTTGCGTCATATCTTTGAAGAAATTTTAATTGATAACTTTATCAATAAAGTTTATATAGATATTCATTGTTGTCTGATAAGGTAGCATAGGTTCTAAAATCTATTGTATCATAAGATTTAAGTGGGGCATAAAATGTGGTAAAAGTGTGATATCTGCAGTTCTATTATTTCTATTCGATATTTGTTTTCAAACTTAATTTTAAATTTTTATTCTGATTGCGAAATGTTTATGAATTGAATCTTAAGTAGCTGTTTTTATTATATAGCTATAATATAAATTATATTGGTGACTTTTTTGACATAAATGTTTACAAAACTAAGCATTTATTGTGTTATAAGTTAAAATTAATGAATTAAGGGGTTTTATAATACCAAACTGGAGTCTTAAAACTCTTTTGGGTGTAATTTAGATAAAAATTTATCAGTACAGTTAATACAAGGGTTATTTAAAAAATTGACTAGATTGCATGCATATATGATGGTTTTAATTTAAGCACTTGTTTCAAATATTTCAGTTATTAAAATGGATGGTGGCGATGAAGATTATACTGCTGCAAGTGCTGGAGCCTCAGCAACCTATCCTGTACAATGCTCATCTCTTCGTAAAAATGGTTTTGTCATGTTGAAAAATCGTCCTTGCAAAATCATGGAGATGAGCACTTCAAAAACTGGCAAACATGGACATGCTAAAGTAATTATTTTGTGAAATAAATCATTGAAATTCATATGTATTGTGTTTAAAATTTAGTTTTGAAAATTAATCTGTATTTTAGGTACATCTCGTAGGACTTGATATTTTTACTAATAAGAAATATGAAGATTTATGTCCATCTACACATAATATAGATGTACCTAATGTTAACCGTTGTGATTTTCAAGTAAGTTTTATGTTAATATTGTATTGTACCTATATATGGTTTATTGTTTGTTATTTATTTGATTACATTTTTCTATTACTCTGGCTACTTATTTTGGTGCTTAAATATTATACCGTTGACTAATTTTGTCAAATTAAAACACATTGCCAATGCTTTTGCAATATGCAGCCATTATTAGATGTTTGTACATAGAAACACTGACATGATTTGGTGAAATTGATCAATGTTAAAATAATGTACATTTTTTATATTCTACTGTAATTTCAATTTTATAGAATGTATGCCAAGCCTTAAAATGTGAATAGTATAAAATGACTAAAAAAGGAAACTGCTACTATTTCTTTTGTGAAAGAACAGGTTTTGCTAGTAGCAGAGTCCCCTCAGGGGGCTCACCTTCTTTAGGTGAGTACGGGTGTCACAATCCCGAGGTGCCCTAGTGATCTTTTCCTTTTCCCACGGGGTTTACTGTCTTTGGTAAACATGGGCTTCACGAACCCGGGGTACCCTAGTGATCCTTCTCTATATTCGACCCTCTTTCTTGTCATTCAATTCATTCTTTCTCTTCCTGTCTAGACCACAGATATTAAAACAAATGTTGGCGCAGTATAGCCGAAATCGGCTCTTGCGCCAATAAACCCCAAAATCACTTACTCACGCTAGTAGCCGAGATGTCCCATAGGCTTTAATGCTGTATTTAGTGTTTAAAATCCTAGAAAGAACTAGATTGACATCTTTATGGGTTGATGTCGCAAATTCATATTTTTTTTTGCTTGTGATTAGGTAAAGAACGTTCTGTTGAATCTTCTATTTCATTTAATTTATGATTGGTTCTAGAGAAATTTAAAATGATCTGTTTGTAGCCCATATATTAGATTAGCTTATATCAATAGAGCTCATCTAGTCTTTAATTATTGGTGATAATTAAGTATAACTAATGACTCTTTGGTGATTGTTTTTATATTAGAATCTGGCTTTGAATTGCATTGAATTTTTAGTATTTGACATGAGTTGGTCAAAATGGGAAAATATTCTTTTGGTTTTCAATTATAGGGTGGCTATTCCATAATTGGTTATTCTAACATCTAGGTGTGAGGGGAAATGGGGTGCTTTTTGATTAACTTATGAAAATAACAGGACTTTTTTCATAACACAAAATATACACTAGTTACATTAGTGCTAATTTGATATCAGAATTCTTTATGCTAAGTTGTTTATGTATGCCAAGATGGACATTATTACAATGTGGCTTCTTTACATTTTTGTGTGGTAATTTGAAGTTTGGTGTGGTGTATTGGAAGTGACTCATATTATAGTTTTTTGTGATAATCTTAATGTCGGGTAATTTTAATTAGATTTCTTTAAAAATTGAATCATTTTCATCACAATTCTTTAACTTACTGCTTCTGTAGTATTTTGTGCTATTATCAAATATGGATATTTCTTGTATCATTGGGGAGTAAAAAAAATTAGGGCTGTGCTTTTAATTATTTAAATTGTGCATTTCCACTTTATTTTACTCATAAATAATGCATTCTTAAATGTTCCTTGTTCAATGAAGTTCCTTAACCTCTTAATTGTTGCATAATTACAAGGAAAACAATCATAAAGTGCCTTTTTTTTTATTCAAGAAAATTATAAAAACTTAAGTGTGTAAACAATGTTTGTTTTTTTTTAAAGGAAAAAAAATTGGTACATTTTTAGTTTTAAATGCAGAAGATTATTTTAAGGAAAGCAGACATTTAGGGTTATGAATGTTAATTTTCTAGCAAAGAGAAAGAAATTTAAAAACATTGTTCAAAACATTACTATACTCCGTTTCACCTCAAGTTGGCAGCGTTGGGAAGGGTACGATGACCGAATCACAGCCGCTGCCGGGTTACTCTAGGAGAAGAGCGTGACTAAACGAATAAATATCACCATATTTTGCGAGTGGAAAAAAAATTCTTTAAAATTGTAGGAACTTTTTTTTAAAAAAATAGTATAAGCTACTTTTTTAATGGAGATATTTAAGATTAAGGAGAGATTTCAATATGTTTAGAAATATTGATGACTAAACTAGCAAATATTCACTATATTCACTAAGATCAGGACTAAGTAACTGAGCTAAGGTTACAAAAACATTGCTAATATGTTTAATTGTGCTAACATCTAGTTTAAAATAACTATCTCTAAACACATTACTAATAGTTAGTGCTGCCATCTGGTAATTCCAGGAGTAAGAAATAGATGGTTTTAACCTTTCTAGTGTGTTACTTTTGAACACTCCAGCCCGGGAATATTGCAGGAGCAAGAAATAGGTGAAAATTTCAATCCGTGATTTTGACAGGAACAAGAAGGAAAGTGTTGAAGGAACTAGCAGTTTTTGGAATTTTGCAGGTTTCAGGAATTACTAATTAATGTTCATTGTTGACTAATTTTGATATATATACAGTTGGACCTCTATATAACGGAAGTTGCTAAATCCCGAAAAAGTTATATTAAAGTTAAATTCATTATATAGATGTTCATCTTTGAACGTACTTTATAGACCATTTAAAACAAATTTTGAATTCATAAACACTGTATATTTAAAAAAGAGTAATTATATTCACACCTTTTTGTTAATTAATATCTCTTATATATCATACTCATTAAAAATGAAGAAAAAATATTGAGAAATACTGTATTTTCAACATTTAGGGAGAAAAATTGCATTTTAATTTTAACCACTTGCGCTGGGAAAATGTGCCACTCGCATTGTAATGCTTTTGTCACAGAATCGCCTACGATGTGGTATGTACGTCATCGTGCGATTGTTATAGAAACCGAAACAACCGTTCTGGTACACGTCAGTTTAATTTTTTGCCAGCTCAAGTGGTTAAATTCATTAACTAACTAGAGATTGATGTTTGACTTTTCAAAGGGTGTAGGGACATGAGACAACCCCACTGAGGGTGTATAGATGTTTCAAGTGAACTGGACAATGAGGGTTAAAGGTTGCATAGATGTGAAACCATCAGATTTTTTTTTCCCCAAAAGAAATCTGAGTTGGGCACCAAATTGCAAGATTTATGTCCACCATAAAATGTGTTAAGAGAATTTTTCCAAAATATTTCTTTTAACTGATCAATAAAAATGAACATAAAGTTGTAGACTATGTCTTGTATTTGTACAAAAACAGTGCTTGAATTTCTTAATCTCAATATAAGTTTTTGGAAGCTGTTTGGTTAAATACTATCGTATGCAGCAATAGCATAAGAAAATTTTTTGCAACAGTTATAAGTGTTTCAAAACCCATCATTTTTCAGTTAAAAGAGTGCTGAATGTAGAAATACTCTTGAAAAAGAGCATGGTTGTCCGACATTTGTCTACTGGGACAATTTTTCAGGATTTTAATCGAGCTGGTTTGTATGCTATATGTCTGGTTTATGTAAATCGAAAGTTTTTCAGAATCATGTTTTCTGACATCAGTGATTATACTTACCCTTTATAGGCCATAGAATGCTTGTGAAGCTTCGTCTGATAAGTGGTGTGGATAAATGTTATTTGTAATGGCTAAACCTTTTTTCAAATTGGTTTTAAAAAATAAATAAAATTGGATTATTTAATTTAAAAAATGGAAAGATTACATTAGATATCAATCCTAAAGAAATTGATGAACCTTTAAACTGCATAAAAGGTAATTAATTATTAAAGGAGCACTGTAGCATTCCTTTGCAAGATTTGTTACTGAATAGGATTATAGACCTTTAGTTCATGGGGGGTGACAATGGTGGCTGCAGTAGCCAAGTGGTCAAAGTATCTGATCGTGGCAGGCATGTCTTGAGTTCGAGCCCAGTACCACTAAAGACCTGCTGTGTAGGGGAGCTCAAACATCCTCCCGTTGGTGTGGTAGTTAGGAGATGAGGTGCCAGCTCAGGTGTCATCCTCATCACTTGACCATGGTTCAAAATGACGAGGTCCGTCACCAAGCCCTCGTGTAGCTGAACAGTGCGCCGTTAACCCTCTCACTGCCTAGTTATTTTATCAAAGTATGTTCAGAAATTGCGTATTTTTTGCTACATATTTCAAATCTACATTTTAAAATTAAAATATGCAAAAGAAATTGTGAAATAGTTTTTATTCTAAAATATAGAATTAGAGATCATAAAAACATAAATGAAAACATAAACATTAACAGCACGAGATACACAGCTAAATAGTCAGAAAAAATGCATACCCATGAAAATCGCGGAATGAGCAAATTTTGCTACATCAACGTTGCACGTAGAAATCGCGGGATGAGCAGTGAGAGGGTTAATATCCACTCACCCATGGATGACAATGAAAAATCTCGAGTAGAGGGCTGAAGTCTTAAACACATGTAATGATTTGTGGGCTTTTACATAGTTCATGAACTAGTAAATTGATGAATAATTTGTTAAGTTGAAAACAAAGTTGCAAAGCATACACTCAGTCATTTTTCCATTATTTGCTATAAAATACAGTATTTGGAGGGAAATGATTATCACGATAATATGCAAATATCAGCCATACTTGAAAATTCTCTTAAATGTGGTTGGCATCCAGGGACACTCGTCTGGGTAGATATTTCAAAAAGGAACCCACTTCCAATTATATAGTAGCTCAAAATTATCTTGAAAAGTATGGGATAATGTCCCTCAGGCTCTTGGCAGTTTCATGCTGAGCATGTGCAATTGATATCAAATGTACATTAGAGATCATTCTCTTTACCAAGTAACTTCTCTGACGTTCTGGTCTAAAAAAACTTTCACTGGTTTCTTATTAGGTTTGTGAAGTATGTTTAACATTATTACAAATAACCCTTAGTTTTCAATATGTGTATTTTAAAATTAGTTTATTTTGCAGTATTAAGTACTAATCTACATCCGCTTTGTTTGATATTTGACTATATATTTTTAAATTATTGTTCAAGTCCTATAACATTAAGCTTTCAATTGGATTCAGAAACATTCTTGTAGCTCTTGCTTAATTTAAAGAGGACAGAAAAAATTTCTGAAATGGAATATCCTTTATGCTCCTGTAACCTCCCCTTCAAGTATCAGTAGATTTACTCAAAAGAATTGTGCCAAATATAAAATCTAGTTATTTTAATGATGAATGAGTCACTTTTTTGTGTATATATATTATCCTTGTGAAAGGATGATATTAATTAGCATCACACTTTACTGACGTTGAAGTTAATCTGATATTCTCAACCTTAGTTGTAAATGTATGATTTGATTTTAAGTATAATTTTCTCCTTTGTATGAAGTTTTTATTCCATGGAATGTTTATTTTGACTTTTTACATGGGGGGGTTTCAATTCATTTAGTGAAAATATGTTTGATTGTTCAATTCCTTTCATAATTGTAGTCTTAAAATAAAAATATTTTTCATTTTATCTGTTGAATGATAAATTTTTACCTAAGAATTTTATAGTTTTCATCTAAAGATTTTTAAATATATAACTTTAGAGTATTCAGATTAAGTATTTTTAATAAATTAGTCCTACTTTTTATAATTGGTAGCATTAAGTCTGTATAGATTTATGCATTATATTTGTAAGTAGTCTCTTTCAAATTTGCTTTACTGTAACTGGTACTGTTGACGGACCCATTCATCATTTTACTAAATCTATTTGAGAAATATGGTATATAAAGTGCAGGATTGTGTTGACAGTTGTTTTTTTCTTCTCCCTAGCTTATTGACATTAGTGATGATGGTTTCGTAACCTTAATGAATGATAAAGGTGATACTCGTGATGATCTCAGAATCCCAGAAGGGGATTTGGGGACAAAAATCAGAGATGAGTTCGGTAAAGAAGATATCACAGTGATCGTAAGTATCCTTTGCATGGCAGGATATTTTATCCTTTGTTTTTACCTAATGCCAAAAAGCTTGCCCTTAACTGAAGATAATTTCAGACAGAAATATCTTAATTTTTATCAATTTGCAACATGTGTTCAATTTATTTGCATCCTTAAAATATAAGAGTATTCTGCAAATTTTTCCCTTTATATTATACACTTAGTGAATCCCAGTGGCTGAGTGATTAGGGCATCGCGCTTCCACACCACAGGTCCGAGGTTCAACCCCCAGGCTGGGCAAGGTTGACTCAGCCTTTCATCCCTTCAGTGGGTCAATAAAATGAACACCAAGCATGCTTGGGAACTCAACACTGGGGGGTTCGCGTCGTACTGGCCACCTGGCCGGAACATCTGCTCAAGCACCTCGGGGCCCAAGGTCGCGTATACTGAGTTAGGCACAGTAGGCCTTAGCTGTCATGGGCTGTTGCGCCACTGAGTTAAGTTACATCACTGAATAATAAATTTAAAATGAGTTATAAAATGTGTCATACTCTAAAAGATGTCTTTGGCAATGTGATAAAGCTTTCTACTGTCTGAACAGAAAATGTTAAAAATGTAATGTTAGATCTATTTTTCTATCTCAAATTATTCCTGGTCGTTTAAAAAAATTAAAAATCTCTTGATATTATGTGATTTTTTGTACTTCCTTACAAAAATATATTTAAATAAGTCTGTTTTAGATATTTCGAGTCTGTAATATATGATGAAAAAAAGTCAATATCAATGAAATCGTAAATTAAGAATACTACAAAGGGATTTAAGAATTTTTATGCAGTTGTGTGTAATTGCAATAGTTATCTAATTATGAAATCTTTATTTTACAGGTCACTGTTCTGTCAGCTGTTGGTGAAGAAGCTATTGTTGCTTGCAAAAATGCAAGTTGAATGAAAATAAAATATAAAAACATTATTACTGGGAAGCATTTTTTTTCTTCCTTGTACTTGCTTTTTTAAAAAATATATATACATATGATTAAGCATTCCCTGCAATTTTGTTTTCTATCAAGCTTATCTTAATAAAAGAATTTCACTGATCTGGAGGGAATAACATAGATGCTATCTTCATGGTTTATATTACTAAGAACTGAACTGCATGCCTCAATAGTTTAAAATATCAATTGGACTGGATTTCTTAAATTCATCTAATGATCTAGTGTGAAAAAAATGTTCCACAATTAAGTGTTGGATTTGTTGCTGCAATGTTTCTTCAAGTGTTATTTCATTGATTTTTGAATGTTTAAACAGTGTAACATAATTTTTACATCAGCAAGAAGTTCATGGGTTGTGTTGCATTTTCAACGCCTATTCAGATGCTAAATTTTCGTATCTTGGTGAGAAAGGTTTCTGCTCTAGAACTATAAGCTATACATTTTCTTCAACAACAAAAAAATGTCTTCATCAGTAATAAATAAAATTGTGTTTTTGTATTTTGTTACTTCCAGTTTTTGTTCTGCACAAATGTGTCTGCAGTTTTAAATGTGAACTTTACTCATTTCCTATTACACATTAGTAGCTTTCTTCTTTCTCTCTCTATATTTAAAAAAAAAATCACTGTACTGAACTTGATTATTGGGAAGAATGTATGTTAATGAAGGGGAAAAGTGTGAAATTGCATATTTAACTCTTGCTTTTAGAAATCATTAACCTATAGATTTCCTTTCTGTTACCGTATTGTGTATTGAAATGGTTGAAAGTATAGTTTGATTATTTTAGTATTTTTGGTTCTTTTTTCTGTTAATTACAGAATGAAATAAGTAATATTTTCTTATACCATGTTTGTCGGATGACTGGATGTATCCAAAGGCAACTCAAATTCTGTGTTTTTTTAAAAAAGGCATGTAATATGAAAAAGCGTTTGATTAAATAAAGTGTCCTTTTTTTAGAGCTGTGAAATACTTTCAAATAATTGTAGTTAGCTGTAGAATTTTTAGGTTTTTTAATGCCTTAAAGATTAATTAGCAAAGTTAATGTTCTCTCTTATTTTGCCAACAGGAAAGTAAATATACAAATTTTAATGTTATGATGGCATTTTGGAAATTATCAAGAAATAAAATACATGGCTAGAAAATCTTTATGTACTAATTACTTGTATTGCAATTATATTACTGTTTCCATTTAAGCTGCTATACAATCTCGTAATTTGCACAACTGAAATGAAAGAATTTCTAAATAATTTTACTCTGAAAACTTTTTTCCCCCTTTCAAATGAATTGCATTGTAAAAATTTCTTTAGAAAGTTACATTTAAAATCTGTTTTTAAAGGATCAATGTATAAGGGTCATATGCATTTTCAAATTTAAATTTTGTTTCAAGATTTCTATTAGCCTCTTAACTTACAAATTAGATTATCTGATATTCTTGTTCTGGGAGTGTGGATTTCTGATAATGTTTGGGGGGGGGGCTGAAGTTTTGAGTGTTCAAAATAGAATTAATACTAAATTCTTGGTGTCTACAATGGTACTTAAAATGAAAGACATCTTTCAGATATATTAAGGGTCTAAATATTTCTTAGTTACAGAATCCCAGGAGTAAATTTGTCACTTGCATGTTCAATATGCAAAATTCTTTTAAAGTGGGTATGAATTGACATATAAAAAAATATTAAAGCTTTAATACAGTAGACCACAAAAGTGTCGATACACTTGCAATTTCCTATGAATTTTAATATTTTAGACCAGTGGTCTTCAAACTGTGTTCCACTGAACCCTGGAGTTCCACGAGTCACAAAAAATAGAGAAAACAAATATGTATACAAAATGGGTTTATGTTCTCTATGAAGTTTGTATAGTTACAAGTATCTAAAGTTCATCCTATTCATTAAAACTGAAATTTTATTTATGTATAACTTTATTTATATTTTGCAACACTAAATTTTTATAATATAATAAAACGTTTTATCTTTATATATATACTTGCTAAATTGTGAATGTTCTATTGTTTACTATCTCTGGTTCTTCGAGAATTTTATACTCGTTAATAAGCACAATATCTTGCAAAACCAAATAGTTTTCTAATGTTAAATATACACCTTTTTACATTTGTGAAAAACACCTATAATGAAGGAATGGGAACAGAGTTATTGTTAAAATCAACAACTTCTACATATAACTTTTAAGTTACCAAATACATGGGATTTCTCATACAGCTTTAAACATTTAATGTCATTCAAGAGAAAGTGAAATATATTTCTCAACTAAAGAACAAATTAAACTCGGAATATGTAATGAGATTGCATTTAATCTCAATAAATCTAGACTTTGACAGTCTGTGTAAAAAATACTAGTATATATCCCAGTAACTAAATATGCATGCATAGGTGACACTCTTGAATCGCAAATTAATATTGATTAAATTATATTGGATAAGAATTTTTCAATTATTTATTCAATACTTTTAATTGCCTTTACATAAAGTGCCTACAACATGTTTATCTACTGTAAGTATTATTTTGAGATATATTCTTTGAAGTGTGTGTGTATAGGATGGGGTTCCGCATGTTGGAAAAGGTTTGCAGACTACTGTTTTAGACCAATAAAAATTGATTTATCGGAATTCTAATTTTTTAATGATATTGGCAATCTGTTCTTGATGGAAAGATGTAATCAATAGTTCCACTATTTTTAAAAATTATGCCACAAAAATCTTCACATTTGACAAAGATCTCAGCATAGCTTTAAATATTGCATTTCTTAATAGTTTTTTGTAATTTCTGCATCGATTTTCCTCAATGCTTCTGTGATTATTGTTTTTACTTCATGTTATGTGTCTGTTTTTTAAAAAAATCAAATTCTCACCACATATGTTCTACTGGGCTAAATAAAGTGATTGAGGAAGTGTTTTCAGAATTTGGGGACAGTTATAAGCAATGTCGGATCAAGCAACATGGAGGCCCAGTTGAATCTCGGGGCCCTGTAGCCTGTTTTTGGCTCCAACAACATGCTCTTTAGGGTCCCTAAAAAGCCTGGGCCTGTAAGGCAATTTCCTACGGAATAATTCGGCACTGGTTATAAGAGACACCACAGCGGCCTGCATTGAGAGCAGTCATTATCTTGTTAAAAAATAAAGTAATATCCTAACTTTGGGTGGATAATTTAAATAAAGCTCACACCTGTGTGATACACAATGCCAAATTACCTAATCCTGAAGCCAATTTACTCCCACCAAGAACCATTTTACCCCGCAAGAACACCTGGGATTAAGTTCCTCATTTTTTCTTCTACAAACTATTATACGCCCGTCAGAACCAAAAGCCGTGAATTTTCTGTTATCCCAACTTGTTTGCTGCCAATGTTAAGTTTTCTGAAATTTAATCCTATTATCTAATTGGATCGGCCTACCGTGGGGGTGTAAACAGTCTTCAGGATTGGGTAATTTGGTATTTTTTGATGGGTACCGTGAATCATGAGTTCTATTTAAATTATCAGCCCAAATTTTTTATATTGGAGACTACTTTATTATTTAACAAGATACTGACGCCAAGCGGACTGCACTCAATGTAGGCCGTTCGTGCCTATCACTCTGACCCCAAATTCTGAAAATACAGCTCAATCACTTTATTTAGCCCAGTAGAACTTTGGTGAGAATGAAAACGGAGGAAAATCGATACAAAATTCTGATTAAATCTATACCAAGACGTTTGAAAGATATCTCACTAAGTACTAAATTAAGAAAGAAATACCACAATATTTAAAGCCAGGGGTCGGAATCCTTTCAGCTGTAGCGTGCCACACAGGGGGACATTTGAAACGAGTAAAAATATAGAAATTATAGTTTTATTCTATATTCATTTAATTACATTTCTCAAAAAAAAAATTGAAGCCTGAAACAAAACTATTTCTTCAGCAAAAGAATTCAAATTGCACATGTAATGTGTTTTTAAACGTTTATTAAAATAAGAAATAGAAAACAAAATGTAAGTATTTCCCTTTTTTATAGTAAAATAAAAATTTTAATACGAACCTAGTCTTTGCACCGCTCTACTTTTATATCACAAAATCAGGAGTATAATTTGTGATTTTGAGCATTCAGTTCAAAAAATTCTTTGCGAACTCGAATTATATTGTTCATGAGAAAACTTTTATACTTTAATATCTAGAGCCACACAAAAGCGGAAAGCATAGTGCACGCAATTTTCTCTCTAAACAATTAAATCTCTCCCGGATTCTCCCCCCCCCCCTAATGGGGCTGCGAATTGGTATTTTTTACCTTTGCAGATCTAGTTCATTCCCCAGGGTGCTGGTATCACTTTTTAGTGCTGCGCCGTATAGGCGACACTAATTGTCGCAAGTAATTTTGACGCCCAGTTTTCTCCCCAAAGGGAAACACCCGAGCTCTGACGATGCGAAATTGAACTTAGGAATTTAATTTTGCCGAGAGCACCCAAGCCAAACGGGCACTACACCACCCAGTCGGCATCTCTCTCCAGGAATGACATTCAAATAATTTGCAAAATAGCTGTAAATTTATCCTCCAAATTTTTTCGTAACTCCTTAAATGTCCGTAATTTTGAAGATGTTTTTCAAGGTCTTTCTTAAATTTAGCTTCTTCCCTCCACTTAAAAATTGACAAACTTGTAGAGTAGGACATGATTGCCACTGAGAATTGTATCATACATTTAAATACATTTTCTTCTAAAATCTAATTATTTACTATTGTTAATTAACTGTTAAGTTCTTTCATCATTAAATTTTTATAAACATGGACAAGTAATACAAAATATCCTGCTTTTTTTCACCTTCAAGACAGGAGATAATAACCCTGATGGGCTGACGCTGCAACAAATAACCCCCAGCTATATAGGTTGCCGACCACTGTTTAAAGCTATGCTGAGATTTTTGTTAAAAGTACGAAGACTACTTTTTAGCGCGTTTTTCACGTGCGCTATTAGGACGCCAATTTCGTCTTCGTTCCATATTTTGTCGTACCTTTTTCTCATCCAATAAGCAACCAATTGACCTTGGGTTTTCGGCATTTGTGCCCTAGATGAGCCGAATCATATTTAAATGTAATCATTTTTAAATTTTTTTTTTAAGTACGGTACACACACTACTTTCTGTTAGTAAAAAGTTCATTAGTTGCATTATTGTAAAATACAACATGTGAAAAACGCGTTAAAATTACTTGGCCATGCCAATGATTGATATCTTGTTTTTTTTTGTGGTGTAATTTTTTGTAGTTTCTTGATTATTCATTTTTAAAAATAATAGTTATACTATTCTTAAGAAAATTGATGCTATCATTCCATAAAAAACAAGATGCAAATATAAAAAAAAAAATTACAATTCCGATTAATTAATTTTTATTAGTCGAAAAAATTAAATTTTATAGAAATCCATCAAGTGTACGAACACTTTTGTACACACCACTATATATAAATCTGGTGTCAGAATCTACTCTGTGTTACAATTCGTAGGTAAACAAACTTATCTATGTGAGGCTATCTTCTCACGAAACGCATCGAAGGTACCAAAAGAACCCATTTTGACTATTTAAATTCCGATATAAGTTAATTACGGTATTGATTGGTAAATGAATATTGAAAACCATTTTCTTATTTTAGATTCTTAGAAATTAATTATTGCTAAAAAGAATAATAATTTTTTGTAATATATCAAGAACTATTTTTATTGTCCAAATCAGTATTGCTTTTGTAAATTATTAATCGAAAACAGAATTTTGATGATTTGAGAATTTGATGGAAAAAAGTTACATTCGAAAAAGCTCGTGCAACGCTGTGCTGAACAGAGGAAAAAGAAACCTGTCTGAAGAGGAAGGAATTTCTAAAGAGGGAATTTTAATACCAATTATAGAATTCACTCGCACACAAAGTGCTGGCGTCTCGGAAGGGGAAATTCCCATAGGGATAAACTTAAATACTCGGTTGAAAGCCCGTGCAGCTTTGGGCTAGACTGAGGGACAGTGCCGGATTACTCATTAGGCGGAGTAGGCAATTGCCTATGGGCCCCACGCTCTTTAGGGGTCCACAAGAGCGTGCTCTGTTTGTGCTCCAAAAACAGGCTACAGGGCCCCGAAAATTCGACTGCCTAGGGGCCTCCATGTTGCTTGATCCGACACTGCTTATAACTGTCCCCAAATTTTGAAAACACTTCCTCTATTACTATATTTAGCCCAGTAGAACATATCTGGTGAGGATTTGATTTTTTTAAAAAAACGGTCACATAACATAATGTGAAGTAAAAACAATAATCACAGAAGCATTAAGGAAAATCAATGCAGAAATTACAAAAAACTGTTTAAATATATACGAAGACGTTTAAAAATTATTGTGGACACTACAAGCCCCGAGAATTCGACTGCCTACGGGCCTGCCTCCATTTCGTTTAATCCGACACTGCTGAGGGAAAAGAAACCTGTCCCACTGAGTAAAGTCGAAGAAATTTCGAAAAAGGGAATTTTAGGGCATATTGATATAGAAATCACACCCACATCTGGAAGTGCCGATATTGAGGGAAAGGCCGGATCACACGAAGCTAGTAATTGTATAAAAATTGTGAGCATCTTTCAAAGAGAGCTGTAATTTCTAATGTTATGATATCTTTAGTATCAAACTTTGTTTTGCATTTGTATATATTTCATTACAATTTCACAATCCTCAAAGCAATTTTTTTTTATTTCATGAGAGCGGGTAAAGAAAGGCGAGGGAAGGGTTTTTAGATAATTGTGATTTTAATACTAATGGATTTTTCAGCAAAAATTTTATGTGTATATTTGAAGTTTCCTTAACTGAAAAGTAGGATTTTGTGAGAAATTTATCTGCTCTAACATTCAAAACAAGAGTAATTCTTTTGGAATTTATGTGGTGTGTCCAAAAAGTACGACGACACTTTCAAAAACATAAGCTTAAAAGATTTTCGCTTACGGTTTTTTACATTCCATAAAGAAAAGATTAAAGTTTCTGTTTAAGAAAATGCAAACAGGATGGCACGACTTCTCTGTTTTTCAACATAATCGTTTCAAAGGCTTCATCACAAGAATAAGCACCAAGTTGTAGAAGGATTTATTGAATTTAAATTTGTAACACATGTACAGCGAAAATGGGAAGTTTAAAAGTGAGAAAAAGTTCACCGAGCGATGGATGGAAATAGGGTCACCTATATTTCTAGACATAACCTCTTTGGACTTCTTGTAGGAATACGAGAAAAACATTGTTTGCCAATTCCAATTCGTAGCACTAATTTTTTAAAAAGTAAAATTACAGCTGCCATTCAGATAGTTGATCCTGTAATATTTCACAAAACGTGGTCAGAAAGCTCATAGACTCGATGGTTTGCGTGCATTAAGGTATAAATTATTTATCGAACCAAAAAAACTCAATAAATGTCCGTTTCTTTCAAATTAATATCTAAAAATGTAGTCATATATTGCAGACACCCGGTAATATTGCTGCTTTTCCAATTTTGAAAATATTTTGTATCTTAATGATTCGTTTAAGTTTACGAACCTTGGAATCTCTTTTTGGGATTAAAAGATATATATAACCATCCTGGAAAATAACGATCGGTTAATGATATAAAATGAACATTAAATATTTACCCGGGGGAATCTGTTGCACACGCGAAGTTTCGTTTTCTCTACTTAATCATATCTATCCAGGATTCAGAATTACCATTTTATATTCTACTTCCAACACATTAAATCATGTGTTCAACGCCAATCGATATAGTGAAACTCGAAGGAGACTACAGGGATCCATTCAAAACAAGAGGTGAAGAATGCTTTCTGGATGATTGTGCAACAACGTCCACCCTTCACTGCTGCTGCAACTCAAAGTGCTGTATTAGTTCGAATTGGAAATTTTTTATTACCCACCCTTATAGTCCGGACCCTTCTAGCTATTACCATCTTCTAAGCTGAAGGAGTTTCTGAGTGGTAAACGTTTTGGAAGAGTGGGTGAAAATGAATGTGTATGTGGGTGTGCAATGACCGATAAGTGGCAGAACAATATAACATGAGAGAATTCTGAAGCTTGTAAACTGATACGACAAAGGTTTTTATGTTGTTATTTATACCACTTGATAGACAATAACAACAGATCAAGGTCTACGAAATATATAGAGGCTAAGGGCTAGATTTTTACGCCTGTCGTTAGACTTAGCTTTGAGCATCATAAAAGGTGACAGTACGATTTTGTTCGATTCCACCCCAATTTTGAGAAAGAACACCCTGGATGTGGTCAGAGGCCTCCCACCTCTCTTCCCCTTCCACAAACTTCACGAGAGGATTTTCAGCTCGACGGCTATTTAGAGTACCCCCCTGCCACGAAGGGGCACTATACATTTACAAACATCCATGCCTTCTCCGGGATTCGAACCTAGTCCTTACGGCACCACAGTCAGCACCACTATACCGGATGGGCGGTCGACAAATGTTTAATCTAGTATTAGTTTGTAATGATTATGTAGCAAAAAAGTGAAGGAAGCTTCGAGTATATAACAGAATTTTTTCCCCAGAGTAGATATTATCTTTTATTTTGTGTAACTAAATGTGTGGTCTTTATTTTCTGAATGACCCTCGTAAAATAAATATCCATGATCTCTGACTTTGAGGTAATTCGAAACTATCTTTAACCACATTATCATCAAGTTACACTGGTGTAAGAATTTAAGAGAATTTTCAGACTTGATCGATTATCTCTAGAACTACTGGATTGATTTTAATAAAATTTGATATGTACATACATTGATATAATACAAAACAAATAACCATTCAACAATTGCAATACACACGCATGATCATGCGTAGCACTCAGTGGAATTGGAAGGTATGAAACAGGGGTTGCAGAATAAGCAAAAGAAATGGGTCAATAGGGGTATGGTCCCCGATTGACCTCGCAGCGTGATGTTATACTTGAAATAAGGCAGTTTGTTTGCGACAATTGATCCCACTCGTTCAGCAATGCTGTTTTCATTTCCTGGATGGTTCTCGGAGGTAAAAGGGGGGGGGTGAATTGCAATTGCCCTCCCCAGAGCGTCCCAAACATGCTCTTCAGGGTTGAAGTCTGGAAACCTGGCTGGTCAATCCATACGGCGAATATCCTCATTCTCTAGAAATTCGTCGACCAGAAGAGCTCTATGTGGCTTCACGTATCGTCCATTAAAATGAACTCGGGGCTACGTGCATCCCCGAAAAGGAAAACATTGGACTCCAAGACTTCATCCCTATACCTCACACCAGTCACAGAGCCTCTTTCAAAGACATGGAGAGGTATACGGCCATCCAACATGATGCTTACCCAGACCATTAAACTTCCATCACCATAATTCTCGGACATTAGAGGGTAGGTAGCGGGTCTCTGGTTCTCTCCACATGAACATACGACGAGAATCGGTGTTTAGGCTAAAAAGGGACTCATCGGTGAACAGAACGGTCACCCATTGATCCATACTTCAATCTCGATCCTATATGCATCATGCAAAACGGACTCTCCTGTTCGTAGACGTGAGCGGAACGCAAACAGTAAGTCTTCTGGCAAACAACCCTCTCTCATGAAGTCTTTTTGCAACAGTTATCCTTGATACACGGGTTCATGTGGCTGCATACAAGTAACGAGAGAGCAGAGAAGCTGTTGCCCCTCTGTTACACGTCGCTATAATTGACAAATGGCGATCTTCTCTGGCCGTTGTGACTCTTGGACGACCTTGCCCAGGCTTTCTCTCGATGGATCCAGTATCCTGGAACTGCTTCTATAAGTTACACACGACGCTGGGCGTAAATTTGAACTCTCTACAAATCTGGGCTTGACATTGGCCTGTATCTAGCCTCCCAACAACTCGCCACCTCATTCCATCATCTAAACATTGGTGGTTACTCTTTTTTACTGTTACAATTTGAATTGAACCGATCGCTTCAAAATAACACCAAGAAATTCGCCGAGGTGTGCTGGCGAACGAAATACGTCTTAACTTACACGCGCGTATAAAGCCTGTTTCTCTGTTGATTCCACCTACACTCACGTATATGATTAAGTATTTGCCGTACAAAATTTGCATTTTTATCTAGAAGCAGTGGTTTATCATTCAGCTCAGTTTTTTTCATGCAATTCAATAAAATATGCAAATTTTCTTAATTTCTTACACTAGTGTATATTGAGAGATTCAGTATAAAGAGTTCCTAATGTCAATCTGTATTTACTAGACAACGTCTATATCTTGAAAAACGTGAATTGCAGTTTTTTAAATGATTACATTCAATTTTTTAAAAAAATTGATGGGTAAGATTCAAAGCAGTTTTTGCAAAATAAAATTTGTAAATTATGTGGAAGTTTTGCGACTTCTCTGTCGGGATTTGAAGACGTAACCAAAGAATGGGGATGAAATAATGAATAACTTTCGTTAACTAATTTAAGAAGGGCCGTTTTTATTTATTTTAGATATATTGCCAAAATAAATGTTAAATTATTGCACATTTACTAAAATAGCACTGACGTTGTAAATTGAGTTTAGCCGAGTGGGGATGGTTGCTAACTCATGGCCGGCGTTTACTAGTCGTGAGTTTTGAGTCCTCTCTTTGGCGTAGCGTGTAAGTTCGGAGAGGGAGTGGGAACTCATCTCTTGGCAGCGGTTCAAAATGACGAGGTCCATTGCAGTTAGCATGTGTGTTGTTTCATAGAGAGAAGTAAATTAAAATTGAAGGCTATAGATTGAGTTTTGTAGCAAAATTCTCTCTATACATGCAGGCGGACCCCGTTTTAACGAATTCATCGGGACCGAACATTTTATTCGTTAATTTGAGGTTATTCACAACATCAGAGTCCAAATAAAAATACAAATTTTTTGCACTTACCTTTTGGAAATTCTATAAATAGCAATTACACAAAAAATATTCATAGTTGGAACTAACGCACTTTTTATTCAGTAGCTAAAAATACTAAAAGCGAATTAATACACTATAGTTAATTGAAATTTTTCAAATACTGACTTGTAGATGTTTGACCATCTTTTTTGATTCCTAAAACTATTAGCTCACTCTCTCTATATATATCTCTCTTGTTCAAATTTTCAATCGTTAATAAAATGCATTTTAAAGCACTCAATTAAGCTGAAATTTTATATACACGATTATTTTAACGTGATGACAATACAGTAATTTAATTATAGTTAATGAAAATTAATTGATTAAAACTAATTATTCAAAGAATTACAAATACAGCCACGTTGGCATCATTTTGGTGACTTGTGTCAAAACTAAAAAAGGTTTTTTTCTCACATTTTAAAACGCTCATTTTAGTTGAAATTTTCAAAAAAACTATTGTTTTGTAAAACAATACGATAATTTAATTATAATTAAAATTAATTGACTCAAATTAATTATTTATAGAATTACAGATACAGCTACGTTGGCTTCATTTTTATTATTAAAAGCTTTTATTTAACTTACAATGTATGTATGTATGTATGTATGTATGTATGTATGTATGTATGTATGTATGTATGTAATTTGTTCGGGTGGAATCTTGCAACTCAATTTTGAAGCTGATATCTTCCTCCCATTGAGCTGAAATTTTGTATACACGTTTAGTTTGGATGACAATGCATGTTCTGACCATTTATATTCCGATATTGCTATTAATTAAAAAAAATATTAATTAAAAACGTTAAACTAGTTTTGGGCGCCAACTTCAATATGTCAGTATTGTTGTAATAATGTTATTGTTACAACAATGACATAAGTTGGCGTCGAAAATCTGTTTTTAGCCAAACTGGAATTTCATAGCGTTGCGCTAATGACTGTATTAATTAACTTTGCCGAAAAAATAATTACATTTCTACAACGTAAAAATCTAATTTCTGCAACGTATGCAATTTGTTTAAAAATTTCTATCTATTTTCTTCGATTTAAATTTTTTAAAAAAAAAAGTAGAGCTATTTTTCAAGTAGATTGGTAGATTTTATACCTTTCTCAACGCTGCAAAAATAAACTGAGAGGGAGCATTGTAGAAATTCTTTAAAAAATTTATCTAACTTTAATCTATGAAACTCAGACAAAAAATAATTACAGAATCGGAAAGATCATTTATTTCGTCCCGATAAGGTATAATGTTTTTTACGAAATAATAATATTTGTATTTCTTACGATTTTTTTTAAATAATTCAAAATCGATGCGTTTTTATGAAAATAATGTCTAAATCGTTGCGCATGAGTTTTTTTTTTTTTTTTTTTTTGTTTGCTTAAATGAATCGACATTCCGTACTAAAACAGCTCATTCTTTGCTTTTTTAGAATTAGTCATTTAAAAATTAAATGCCGAAAACTTTCTTTTTACGATTTTTCAAGAAATACTCAAAATTTTAATTAAACATTTAATAACTTCGTCATTTATGAAGAAAATCTCATGAATTTTTTTTTTCGTGTGTAGGACAATATTACCCAAGATCTGTACGAAAATTGAAAAAATTTCTTAAAAATTACAGATTTTAAAATAATTGTGTGTTTTTAGTCTAGTTTTTAGTCTCCCTTTTTGGGAGAATTCATTTAGCTAACTGTTCGAAAATAACCGGCAAACACCTAGCATTGAATGAGATGAACATACTGAGAAACCTGTCCAGTGTTAACTAAAAAGTGAAAAATAAATTAAAAGTAAAAAAGCTTTTTTAAAACAAGCTTTTATTTAAACGCGCTAAAAAGAATAAAATAAATTTTTCTTTAAAACTTTTTTTATTATCAACTTTTTCCGTTATTACACAATTTATATGATATGAAAGCTCGTCGCGAGATTCAAGTACTCTTATTTACTTAATTTGAAATTTTTAAAAATTAAAATCAATCCGATCAAGTTATTTAATTTACTTGTTTATCTGCAGAGGTCGCGACAAGCTTTTATATCATATAAATTGTGTAATGACGGGACAAGTTGATAGTAAAAAAGTTTTAAAGAAAAATTTATTTTATTCTTTTTAGCGCGTTTAAACAAAAGCTTGTTTTAAAAAAGCTTTTTTACTTTTAATTTATTAGCGACTTGGGTCAAAACTTAAAAAAAAAAAAAATTCTCACGTTTCAAAGCATACAGTTGAACTGAAATTTTATATACATGATTGTTTTGGATGACAATACGATACTTTAATGATAATTAATAAATTTAATTGCCATTTGATGTTGTGATTCTGTCATATGTATATACATATTTATATTAATTGCGACTATTTAATAAAAAGTAACTAAAATAATTTATTTTTGTGTTGATCTAAGTACGAATTGACTTAAAAAAAAAATTTTTTTATATCACTTGTTGATTCTTAACTTGAAAGAGTTCTTTTTCTGTTTTATGTAGAGAAAAAAATACCTCGTCATTTACATCCCGCCGCATGAGGTACGTTTTTTCCCACAGTTTCCACGAACTTTAAAAAATTTAACGATTTTGATAGGAATTTCAAAAAGGTAAGAACTCACGCGATATGTCACACTCATGCCTCATCTGCACCTGTAAAATATAATAATAGGCCCTTTGCTGCTCACAAGAAAAGTATTTTTCTGTAACGGACGAAAAGGATATGTCATTTGAAACGAAATTCAATTTTTTCTAATCCAACCTAATAAAAAAAATTGGGGGCTGTTGAAATAATTCGGGGTTGGTTAAATGTTCGCAAAAAGGAGGTTTTTTGCCTTTATTTCAATGGAGTGTAAAAGAAAAATTCGTTAAATAGGGGTTTGGTAAATCGGGGTCCCATTGTATTATCGTAAGAAAATTAAATTGCATTCTTTTTTCATAATTTATTTACAAGTTAGAAACTTTTTTTACACACGATTTTCTTATTAAACTAAACCATTTCACTTAAATGTTACATGTACAGAATATGCTTACATCGATTATAAAAACTAATACATTAAATTTACAGAATGTAAATGAGTGATGAAACGGAGTTAAAATAGTAAAGTAATTAAATTGAGTATATTTTTAAAAGTTAAAAATACATTATATACGATAACCATGGGAATGTTTGACATAAATTTTTGGACATTGACATATAAATCCTGCCAACGCTTCTGTTGAAAATAGTAACTCGGGGAATATATAAAATACATGATAATCTGTAGCAATTCCTGAATCTCTTGAAGAACATAGAAGAGACGTTTTCGTGTCGCTCTTGAACTGAGCATTGTATACTCACCTGGGGGACTCGTCATCACTCCTTAGATTGAATCAACAATGGAAAAAAATTAAGAGATAAGTTAATTCAAAATATTCCTCACGAAGATTTATAGTGTGTGTCATGGCCACTTAAGCAAGGGTTTAAAATAAATTAAAAGTAAAGAAACTTTTTTTAAAAAACAAGCTTTTATTTAAATGCGTTAAAAAAAAGAATAAAATAAACTTTTCCCTTAAAACTTTTTTTTTACTATCAACTTATAACTTCATTTCACAATTTATATGATATAAAAGCTTGTCTCAAGATTTAAATACTCGTATTTACTTAGCTTGAAAATTTTAAAAATTAAAATCAATCAGATCAAGTTATTTGATTTACTTGTTTATCTACACAGGTAAATCTCGCGACAAGCTTTTAAATCACATAAATTGTGTAATGACGCTATAAGTTGATAGTAAAAAAAGTTTATTATTTTTTTAGCGCATTTAAATAAAAGCTTGCTTTTAAACAAATTTTTTACTTTTAATTTATTTTTTAGTTACCGCTGGACAGATTTCGCAGTCTGTTCATCTCATTCAACGCATCATTGTTGCAAAGTCGTTTGCCGGTTTATTTCGAACAGTAGCTAAATGAATTCTCGCAAAAAGAGCATTAGAAGGGGGGGGGATTAAATCCGTAATTTTTAAGCAATTTTTTCAATCATCGTACAGATCTCAGATAATATTGTTCTACACACGAAAAAAAAGTTTCGTGAGATTATCTTCATAAATGACGAAGTTATTAAATGTTTAATTAAAAAGGTGAGTATTTTTTGAAATCTCGTAAAAAAAAAATTTCGACATTTTATTTTTAAATGACTGATTCTAAAAGAGCAAAGCATGAACTGTTTTAGTACGAAATGTCGATTCATTTAAACGAAAAAAAAATCATGCGCAACGATATAGACATCATTTTTATAAAAACACATCAATTTTAACTCATTTTAAAAACAAGCGTAAAAAATACAAATATTATTATTTTGTAAGAAAAAGAGTTATACCGTATCGTGGCAAAATAAATGATCTTTTCGATTCTGTAATTATTTTTTGTCTGAGTTTCATAGAAAAATTAGATCGCTGTCTTAAAATCGTCAAAACTCTTAACAAAATTTTCTCTCATCGTTCTTCATTTTGTGTCGCCGAGCATAGCCGAATAAACAGCCCACAAGTGTAAGACAATTATACGTTTTAAGGTTTTTAATTAATATCTTTTTAACTAATTGCAATATCGGAATATAAATGGTCAAAGCATGCATTGTCATCCAAATAAACGAATATACAAAATTTCAACTAAATCGGTTGAAGATATTAGCTTCAAAATTGAGTTGGAAGATTCCACTCGAATAAATTACATTCCAAGTCAAATAAAAACTTATAAAAAGTATTTATGTATGATTCATAGAATAATGTTTATACTGAAATTTATAAAAACAAAAACGCTACTGGTTCTGAAATTAGTTTATTAAAAAAAGCTCTAATAAATTAAACTATTTGAAAAAGAAAATGGTGGATTTAAAGTAATGACCTAAATTCATGATGGTCACGTGATCTTCATTGATTTCAAAACTGATATAAGACTTGTACTTGTTGTTCTACTTGTAAAACTTAGATAAAATTTCAAATTTTGATAACTGGGTAAAGAGGTATTTAAATACTAAGATTCTTCAAAAATGGTTTCCAATGCTAAAAAAAAAATTTCGTGTACTTTTGAATAAAATCTGTTACGAAAAGTAGAATCATCAAAGAAACTGCCATGATATTTTTAAAAAATATATATGATATTACATAAATTCGTCAGTAACTTTATCTTCTAAATATTTGGTCCAATAAGTTTTAATTTAAAAAAGAAACGCTTTTTTTCTATATACAAAGGTTATCGAGAATTTTAACTAAAAATATTCGAATTATTTCTAAAGATAGAAAACCTTAATTTAAAACTAAAAATGTGGTTACAGGCAGACACTTTTAAAATTGTTTCTCGGGTAATGTTTTCTTTTCATACAATATTTTGGGGCATCTTATGAAATGAACAAGACAGAGAAGTGACAGAAACATATCCCGACTTTTGAGACATGTTTGAAAAGAAATCAGAGCAGGGGCGTAGCTACAGTCGTATCAATGATACGGGGGCCCACTATGTGAAAGCAAAATAAAGTTAAAAGGGCTTCACAGGGATTTTTGATACAGGGCCCTCTCAAGACTATCTACGTCAGTGAATCAGAGTGAGGTGTTTTTAAATGATTCTAATGAAATCTCCACCATTTTTCATAGAAAATGGATAGGTGCAATTTTAAATTATTGCTATTTGCTTAGTATACAAAGAGGCCAAGATAAAATACTAAACGTGATATTTGAATCTAGAGTTCAGTAGGAAACTATTGCATGCTTAGCACAGTAGAGTTACGGAGAAAATTAGGGCCCCCTGCAAAGTCAGGTTCTGCCTTTATTACCGTGTACGTTTATCCGAATCAATTGGGACCGGACACCGTTCGGATACGTGATTGTTTGGATAACCGAAAACCGAATGCGATCCATGCAGTAGGAGATACCGGACACTATACAAATATTGAAAATCATCCCCTGCGGAAAACGTGCTTGAAGAAAAAGCCAAATAGGTGTAAAATGTCGCAATTTTACCTTGATTGTGGAAAAAATCACTTATTTTTTGCTGTACCATTGTACACCTTCGTTTCTTCGCTGCAAGATCTCTGATTTTCTTCAGCAGCCGTAGTTGAGTAGAACAGCCCTCTGATTGTTGTTCGTACCACTCCATAGCTGTCTCTAACGCAGAAACGCGTCAGCATTTGCTACTTTAGTTATTGTTGTCCTCGTCTTCATCCGTTTCATCGTCGACAGGGTCTGATTCTTCTTGCATGGAAGTCACAATCTCGTCATTATTTAGTATTTGAAATCCACAGTCTTCTGCATGGCATGCCATCCTGGTTTCTACATCAACAAAACAAAAGAGCACGTATACACCCCTCACTTGGAAACAAACTGACCTAATATTCCGCGTAGATGTTTACCAAATCACATAGCTGAAATTCCCCAAAAATATCCCTGACCTTGGGTTTTCCCGTCACTTTCGGACTCACAGGAAACAAATGTTGAGCATTGCACTGTTCGAAAATGGATCCGGACTTTTGTTCGGATATTTGACGCTCCGGATAATAAACGTTCGGATAAACGACGTTCTACTCTATAATGTTTTTTATTCTGTTACTTAATTAAAGTTTCTGTATCTTTATATACAAAGTAGAAACTTATTGCGGATGTTTATTACTTCAAAACAGTATTATACTACTATTAAAACACATACAAAAGTGCAAAGCTTATGGGACGCACAAAATTTTTGTGCAAAAAATTGGGATCGCCACCCCAAAACGTTTAAGAACCCTTGGAGTATATTATCATTGAGCATCAGTTCCGCTTTAGAAATGCTTGCTCAAACTAAACTCGCAACATAAACCATTACTGAATTAAACTGGATTTTCACAACATGAACTGGATTGTACTTTTACAAAAATTTGAATTTTTTTTTTCATTTTCAAAAATGTGTTATTATTTTTTTCATAACGTTAAATAATTGGCTCGGATAGTTGTATTGACATAGAACAATACATTATCAAGAGGTGCTCACACGGATCGACCTTGTCCCGAAATCTAAACCATTTATTTAAAAAATTTTCTTTTGTTTATTTCTGATTAGTTTTTACTGTCGGTGTTTGCTTACGATCCTCCGATTATCTTTCTTAGCTCACCATGAAATATTTAGAAAATAATTCTAATAATATTATTAATCAAATTAATGATAGGCACAACCATCTCCGATTTAATATCTCATTTAATAATACCATATCGTTCAGCGGCATACACTAACTACTTTTATGAGGGACTTGCATTTTAAAAAAACAGATGAAAGAATCTAGTGAGTGAAAATTAACGTCATATTATTCAGCTACTCGGGGGCTTTAAGCAACGGATCTCATCATTTTAAACCATGGCCAAGTGAAAAGGATGACACCTGAGCTGGAAGCCCTCTCCTACCACACCACACCAACAGGAGGATATTTGAGCACAGAAAGATTTCACGTGCATCAGCCCCTTCTGATCGGTGGGTCTTCTGCGGTACAAAGCTCGAACTCATGACACGCCGGACATGAGTCCTTTACCTTGACCACTAGGCTACCGAGGCCACTAATTAACTTTTTGTAAATATTTGCACTCTATTCATATCGGATTCTTTAATCTTATCCACCGTGTATATATCAAATGATATCAAAGGAGCAAATCTACATACCTTCGTAGTAACAGAAGGTACTTTTGTCAGTGATTTCAAATTATTTTGAATTCCTTAAGATTTAAAGTAATATACAAATGATTTAAGTTAAAGTGAATATCGAGTCTCAAAGTTCTCATGTTTGGAAAGTGGGGTGCCAGCTTAGGTGTCGTCCGCGTCACTTGACTTTCAAACTTCTAGGTCAATGTGGTCCAAAGTCACCTACCACACCAACGGGAGGACGTTTGAGCTTCGACAGATTGAACGTGCATCACCATCCTACACTGCGGGTATCCAACGTACTTGACTCAAACTCATGACACGCTGGCCACGAGATCTTTACCTTGACCACTAGACTATCGAGCCCACTGAAAATATCTAAATACACATATACTCTTTTAGCTAAAAATTAAAAAATTTTATTACATGCAAAAGGTTTGAACTTCTCTCCATTTGTATACACCGCTGATTGCTTTAATTGTCCCGTGTCCAGAATCTCAATCATGGAATACGTGACTGATCGTTTTTGAAAAGAAACTCAATCTTTAAAACTAATGATAGATTTACAATTGAGAAAATCCTTTAATTACCTTGTAGCTCTTCTACAGAAGTTGCAAACAGCTATGGACAGCACTTAACGAGGGGCCCATGAAGGGATTTCTCTCCCTCCTTACCCGAGTATATATGGGGTATAACTGTGGGTCATCAGCTCGACTTAAAATCAAACTTTCTTGTCACAGTCAACAGCTTGTTGCTGAAACATGTAAATAATAAGTAATTTTCTCATATGTACTGACTTACAGAAACGTCTTAAGACTTCTTGAAACCCTAGACCCGTACGCAGAAGTAGGTCCTGGGCCTATACACGTGTAGAGTCCCATCTATGACCCTTAACAGTAGACAGTACATAGCATACGTTGTCAAATACTCGTACAAACAATAATCCAAAACAAATTAATGTACATGACTTACAGGCGCACAAACCGGCTCGATCGATTGCTGTCTTTTAACTAAATGAGTAATGATGTCAGGTCCATACATGAACGATGGTCATAACATGTAACCAGTTGACATATTATCCGGAATTCCCAGTTTTTCGGAGAATACTGCCGGAAAAAACATTTGACCGTTGAAATAACAGAAGGTCGTTCGCACTTAATGGAGACGGTTCTGTAATTTATTTTCTCGTTTGCATTTTGAAATAAAACTTTGAAAACTTCAGAATAATAATCTGCTAATGTTTTCTTTTGATTGAAATGAAAAATAAAAGACTTATGTTTTCAAAATGATTCCAAAAATTGATAGATGGCTCGAAAGTTACGCAACTGCGCTTTCCGAGGAGAAATTATCTGTATCAACGATTTATGAAGCAGTGCAAATTATTGCATTTCAAAAAAAGATATTTATAATGTATTACATTTGAAAGAGAAAAAAAAAACGTCTAGTTGAAAGCAAAAAGGAAAACTTGACCACAAAACCTCATCCTAAAATTGTTCGAACTTAGGCAACAATCAAGAAAGTGAAGTCTTTGATCCTAAAAGAAAATCCACCGACTTAATGATTCATTGCATCGAAACTAGGAATGTCTTCCAGTACAGTAAAAAAAAAAATCATTCATAAAGATTTAAAGTTAAAAAAGCTGTTTAAACCTAAAATTCCTCTGCTTTGGCCAAAACATATTTGTGAAAGAAAAACAAATTGTTGAAAGGTATATGAAATACACCTAGCTGTTGAAAAATGGAAATTTTTGGTAACATTTCGATGAGACAGAAAAATTCATGTAAAACATAGATTCTTGAAATATCTTTTATGGACAGTTGGACTGTTTTCGATCTCCTGAGATCTCTTTCTGATTTCTTTATATTTAAATTATTATTAAAATGTAATGAGTAATTGTAATTTTGAAATTTATACTGTGGCGTACCAGGGCCGGCTCTAGCAATTTTGCCGCCCCGGACAGAAATAAAAAATGCCGCCCCTTTCCCCAAAGTAAGAAAAAACTATTATTAAAAAAGATAAAAATTGTTCATAAATGCACCCCTATAAAACTTGAATATTCCTTGCGAAGAAAAAGGGAGCTAACTGTAAATATATATATATATATATATAGCAGTAAATAATTAAAAAGAAGACTAATAAATCCCAAGAATCTTAAGATCAGACCGGAAGAACCAAGAACATGGAACCATGACAAACCAAAAAAGAGAAATGTAGCTAGAGGGGAATATATATATATATATATATCAATTCCTTCAGCTATTTCATGTTCGATAGCCACTGTAGCTAAGTCATTTAATCTATCTTTAGAATTTGTGAACTGTAAGAAATTTTTTATTAATTTTAATTTTGAGAAACTAATATCTACACTTGCCAAACTTTTTGCAAAGAAAGTAAAATAAATGCAATAGCAAGATTTGGAGCAAATTCTAAAACAGAAATAAATTTTAAAACTTCAACTGGGCTTTTTTTTTTACCTGCTAAAGCTGAAACTGACATTATCTCATCTGCTCAATCAAGCGCGTTTACATCCAGTGATTCTCCATCGGTCAACATCATTTCTAAATTTTTAAAGTTTTTAATTAATTAAGGGTATCTCTTAAATCATATATATTGTACAAAAAGGAAAACAGTTACTGTCAGTACTCATTAAATTAAATCTGCATTCCAAAGCATTAACTGCTTCGTCCAATGTCAAAAAATACAACTCTATCTTGAATTTTAATTTAGGATATTCCATCGGATCATCTTGTGCTTCATAATTAAAATTTACATTTTTCCTTCGAACTCTGTGACGTGGTTGCGTCACCTCAAAGTTAGTAGAGATATCAGTCTCGATGGCCAGTTCTTTTGCATCACAGTGCATTTTATCAAAAGTCACACCCTTAAAAAATCTTTACAATTCTTGAGAGTTTCATAGTAGATAGTAGATCGTAATATTTTGTTTGCAATAGCTTGCTTATTGGATTTTAATGCAATTAAAGATTTTATACCAAATATATATAATGAGGGCCATAGGAACTTGATTGTTAAGCAGATTTTAATAATCCAGAGGCCTCATCTCTTATAGAGTTGTCAATTTTTAGCATTATTATAAAATCTAAGCATCATAAAAACCTCCCAATTGATAACTTAAGCGTTTAATAGCCTCTATTCAACTTTCCCAGCTATTTACACTAAGTGGTCTTGAAGTTTTATGCCCTTTATACATTTTAATAATATAACCCAACGAAAAGTTGATGAAAAAAATAAATTTTTTGAACTATATTAAAAAAAGTAGGCTTCTAAGAATGCTTTTACCATGTCATTAGCGACCAAATTTAAAGAGTGGTTACTACAGGGCATATAGATTGTTCGCGGATTTAACGTTCTTATTTTAAATTGAGCCCCTGATTTCTCGCCTTTCATATTCACTCCGTTATTGTAGGCCTGCCCCCGCATATCTAGCAAATTTAGCCCAAATTTTTATTTTTTAAGTTTCTCAACTATTAAATTTGAAAGTTCTCTTCCAGTTAATCTTTCAACAGGAAGAAAACCAAAAGAACTCGCATTAGTTTTAACATAAATTCGTTAGGATTAGATTTCTCAACCTTACCGTAAATGTCATTTGTTCGATCTTGCTGGCATCAGGGGCGCAATCAAAAACTATCGAATAATATTTAGCTTGTTTAATTTTATGAACAATGTATAATTTAATATTCTCATATAAAAGAGAAATTATCTCGTTCTGAATATTTTTCCCTAGACAGTGTACTTTAACTTCTTCCAAATTTTCCATAACAAGAATAAACTATTTTTAAAATTTGGTCGAAATGCTGCCCCTAAAATTCGCTGCCCCGGATATGGGTCCGGTTTGTCCGGCCCTAGAGCCGCCCCTGGGCGTACACAAGAATAGGGTTTGCTGGTTTAAATTTTTAGTATAAAGATTACGTGTAGCTGCTTTTTTTCGTCGTGGTTATTAAAATCTAATTCCTCCCATGAGAGTAGTTTTAATACGCTCTAGAGCATATTCAAGATGTTCTTGGGAGGGCGATTATAGGGCCTTAACCAGAAATATCGAGGAACTGAAAATAGTCTAGCTGAAAGAGTGGGACCGATTACTACAGGGATTCCCTTACGAAAAGCTGTTGTGAAAGCTGTGTAATCTTAAACGTCAGTACTCCTTATTAACTCATTTTTCCGTGTAGCAATCGCGTCGTTAAAACTTCCCCTACTGATGATCCGTACACCTGATCGAGCCGTTCGGATCATGGGTCTGTACCATAATTGTTGTTTGATATTTTTTACATATCTGCATAATTTCATCAAAATTTGTCTAGTACTTCATGAAGGAACTACCGAAAAAGGAAAAAATTTCCTTTATTTTAAAAATTAGTGCCTTTTTGTTTGATATACTACACTCAGTATAGTGAAAGGCTCTTTCACATATGGATCACAAAATTGGACCCAAGCCTTGTCAAATCTATAAACATGCTCTATAAGTTGTCAGCCTTGAATTTTGAAAACGTTTAAACTATAAAATCAGAATATTTCTAAAATAAAAGAAAAAAAGTCGACTTGTTCTGTTTGTTTTCATGAATAATTTCAATTGATTAATTACAAGATTGTCACAAAATTTTCCCCAGCATATTTTCTGTAAGGAAATATTCATTCAAATCATTTTTCTGTTATGAATTTGCTCTCACAATAACTTCGAAAATGCATGCAAATAATAAACTACATAATCTGTAGCATAGCCTCGGAGAAGTTACAATTTTCGACCCTTGGTTACTTCTTGACAAGCAAAAATTAAAAATATTCTTTGAAAGTTTTCAGTTGCTGTTTTAAATCTTCTGGGAAGCTTTGTTTTCTTTTTTTTGACTCTCCAAATCTTTTTTTCATAGATAAGTTAGTGACAGCTAAAAATAATAGTTTCACCGAGTCGTAAGAAAAATAGAATCAAACTAATCAGTAAGCTAAAATGACCTTAAACTGTACTAAAATTTTCTGACTTTATTTTATAGGTGGCGCTACGAGTAAATTTTGAAGCATGGGTTCAAGAGTTATCAACATTAAATTGCGATGAGATCTGGATTGTTTATGTTTGATGGATTTGTTTATAAAATGTACCGCTTGTGTTTCAGTTTGGCGGTAATTGAACGAAATACCTTTTAATCGAAAGTATTACTCTCTTATCTATGGCTCAGTATACTTAATCTTTTTGTTAAAATAAGTTCTAGGTAATGTCGCTTTCTCAGAACTCCGTGAAGTATTTGTTAAACTGTTGTTTTTGGATATTTCTCCTTCAAGTGTTTCCAAATGTGGAAGGTAATTAATTTGAGTTATTCTAAGTATGCGATTTTTTCAAATGATGTATGAAATGAAGAAAAAGTTATACTTTCTTATTCGGGCGTTTTATTTTTTAATTTTGCAAGAATTAAGTTGGAATTATAATTTATCTGTTGACTAATAAGATAGCATATTTATTGTTTTTATTTTTGAAAGTATTTTAAAAATATTGGTCATTTTCGAAAACTAGTTATGCAATACATATATCAATGTATATATTTAAAAAATTCTTAAAGTTTTTTATGTTTGTAGTTGTTTTTATTAATGAAACTTCTTTAAAAATTTTAATCGCGCATAATGATTACAACCGCATTTTTTAAGATTTATGAATAAATTTATGCAAAATTATTTTTGTACAAGTGCGGAGTTAATAAATTTTACTAATTTTAACGTAATGACGATCTGAAAACATTCCTTTTTGCTTTGTCAGCTAATAAAACTTCTTTTTTCTTTCAATCATTTATACTTTACTATCAATTCAAAAATTAAATTTTCCGCTTACTAATTTAAAATATGTGCACGTTTTTGATATTTTCAAAATTTATGTTTGAAAAGTTTTTTTTTCTCGCTTTGATATATATTACAGAAATTTAAATTTCTGAATATAAATTATATGCAAAGTAAATCTTTAATACATTACATTATTTAAAACAAATTCCTAAAAATTCTTCAAAAAAAAAAATAGTTTAAAAATATTTTTATGTAATATTTAACCTTTAACTGAATGTAAGATAATTGAGAATTATCTTTTTTTGTTTCAGTATTCATTAATTATCTTAATTTCAATTGCGGGTTTCATGTTTTATAATTCAGTAGTTTTGTAATTAATCATACAATAGCTACATCATCATCCAAAAAGAATGACATAATATGATGTTTAAGTATTTTTGTAGTAACTACAAGTTAGATTTTTTTTTTATTTTTCAGTATAAATTTAAAACTTTTTTTTTGCATACTATTGATTAATGTCTGGTTAAATAATTTTATTTTTGAAAAGGGCATATATGTTATTTAAATAAATCGAAATTATTTCATGATTGCTTTTAAAGTTATTTGTTTTTAAGTTTTTTTTCTATGTTGTCATAAAAATTTCTGTAAGAATAGTTATGATATGAGGTAAAGTAACTCAATATTTATGATGGCCTTTTATCCAGCAATGAATTCACTCTTTCCTTGAATATGATTTTATATTTAGCAGGTCTTGATAGTTTTTATATTTTATGTATTTCATGGAATATTGTAGTCTCTTTTATATTCTATTTATGTATTTTTATTCTGTGTTTTCTAAAAATTAATATATTTGCATATTAGTAATGTAAGTTATAGAATATACAAATGAAACAATTAATTCAGAAAAAGCTTTGTTTTATATAAGAAATTAATTTTATATGATTTTAAATATTTTCACTTTCAATACTTTATCTAAAAATATTGTTAAGATGTGACTTTTCTATTCTTACTTTTACTTGCAATTTTCTCCCACTTGTATAATGGATATAAACTACTTGGTAATTATTTTCCTTTTAGGGGTATATTCTTGTTATATATTCATGCATGCTGAAATGTCAAGAAAAAATATTACGTTGGTAGCCTAGTTCAGTTTTTCATTTGTCTTTGCGATTTCAGTTAAATTCAGTCTAAAAAATACAAGAGTGAATTTTTTAAAGTAAAATTTGCTTTTAATAATAATATGAAAGATGTGAATTATCTTTGTGTGCTTTTAAATATCAATTAAAAAGTTTGAAGGGGAAAAAATGTGTGAAACATTTTTCAGAGAGAATTTAGAATCCAGGTTATTTTTATTAAAATGAGCTTTTTGTGTAGAAATTTTTCTATTTTGGTATACATGAATACTTATGATTGACTGTATTTTGCTATATGCAGAATTTATTTGAGTTTAAAAAACATATGTACGTAAGAATTTTAATTTTTTGAAAAGTGAAGGAAATTAAAAGAAGGGCAGTGTTAATTGTCATTGGGTTTTCAGATTTTCTAATACATCAGGTCACTTACAGTACTTAATTACAAGGTTTGTATAAAGTTACTTTTCTATAAAGTTAAAAAATAATTAATGAACCTGTATGACCCAGTGAAAATGTCCAATCGGCCACTGATCCGCCAAATTTTGGAAAACCGCTCATTTGGCGCATTTTTGCGTGTGTGTTTTGGAGTAGCAACCTTACCACAACACAATCTGACTTCTCCCTCACTGATACAAAAATCAAAAGGGTTACCAGATTTGGCGAGAAAAGACTTGTCGGGATAAGTGGCCGATTTGACAATCCAACTTATGACCCTAGTAAATTTTGTGCCTAAGCATTATTTTGAAGGAATGAGTAATAAACATGTTATAAGAAGATGATAAATGAAAAAAAAAACATGAAAATTGATTCTTTATTGAAAAAACAATTGTTGAATTTTTATATGGAAAAATGTTTTGCAATTATGTGTAATACTGCAAGTAAAAGAGAGATCTTGACACCAGTTAAAAAGTAATTTAAGCAAACTGTGATAAATTTACGTACAGTGTGGAATTCCATGATGAATAATTGAATTGGCAGATGATTTAAACATATGCTAGTTATAGTCATGGTAATATTAAAATACAATTATTTTGATCCTTTAAATCTTAAAATGTTAGTATATATGATTTGAAATGGAAATTGTATAAATAATCTATTTTGTAATTTTTGCCTATGTCCACTTGTGTGTCTGTGGAAACCTATTTTTTAAATCAAAATTTATAATATTTAAATATATTACAATGCATGTTTAAATTGTAAATTACTTTATCATTGAAAAGTTTATAGAGTTTAAAATTTTTTTCCCCCACCTTTGATTAACATTTTGAAATAACAAAAATTAGCCATTTGAATAAACACTTGCAATGCATCTCAAATTCCTTTGAGATAATCATTATCTATGGTATTTTGTGGTTTTGGATCTATGGGTTAAAAGATTGGTTCAAGTCCTGATTTTTTAAGTACTGTACAAAATAAAGGAGGTCGTGTGTTGCATATTAATAGAAACTGAATTTTGAAATTCTCACACAGTGGGAAAGATAGTAGGGGGGGGGGGCTCTTGGAGAAAGGTATCATCTTTGTCCATTGACTGTGGTTAAAAATTATATTTTCTTTGCTATTAATTATTATGTAGTTAATTTAAGTATTAGTTAAAAGCAACACGTGTGTTTTTCTAACTAAGGTATTTTAATTTTAAATGAATCAGGAATTTGAATAAGGGAAATCAAAAACATGTATATATTTATTAAACTTGAACTTTTTGCTTGACATATACAAAATTTATTAATATCAATTTTAAAAATTTGCATATGAATTATTCTCAAAAGTTTTGCAACTTATGTTAAGAAAATGAAGTGAACATAAGTTTAATTCTTTGAAATCCAAAAATGCGTTCCTTCCAAAAATAAATTTAATCATTAATATGTCTAAATTGATACTTGTGATTCTCATCATGTGATTTTGCCAAAATATAAAAGTTAAGTTCAGTACTTATCACCAACTGTAAAATACCGGACATCACAATATTTTTGAATTTATATTTGCATTGTAAAGATAATGTTTTTGTATTGTTAATATTAAAGGAAACACAGTGAAAAGATTTTCTTGAATTATATATTTTTAACCAGAGATGAGATTCTAATAATTTGACAACCAATGATGTTTTTCTTGAATAGAAAAACTATTGCAATTTATTATTTCATGTAGTTAATGTGAACAAAAAAGTATAAAAACAATATTATTATAATAAAGAGATTAATTTTTATATTTGCCATACATATTACATCAAATAATATCTGACAAAGAATCATGTATAACTAATATTTTTGTATGATATTTAAATTATTACTTCTTGGTTGACATCACTTACAATTTGTTTTGAGTTGAGTATCAACATTCTAATTTATTCTCATTCACCTTTTCACTGTTTGTACTTTTTAGAGCTAATTAGTTAAACCAGCTCTATTTTATTTTTGATATTAGAAACAGAAAAGTCTCATCTTTTCTCAAATTAGGTTCATCTTAAATAAACTTCTTTCTGCTTGTACTGGACATAGAACAGTTATCCTGTCAATATTTTTAATTCTATAAATATTCTTGGAAACTGTAAAAGCTTAAAATTTAAAGCATTGTCACTTCTAGGTTTTCATATTTCACTATTCATTGATACAACAAAAACAAGAGAATAAAAGTGTTGCACTTCATCCAAATAGAATAGTGAGCTTTTGAAAGTAAAGTTTGCAAAATTCTGTACTTTTCTATTAACACAATAAAAACTATTATTCATTCTTGTAATATACTGTTTCACTGATAAGCATGGAGAGTAAGAAATGCAAATTGGTTATTTCCACAGTTATCAGCTTGAGTATGTATGCCATTTTAACAACCAGTTAATCTGAACACTTTGAATCTCGCCATTTTTTATAATTGCTTAGAAACAGCCATATCTCTATTTATCGAACCATGTTTACATTTACAATCGCTGATAATGTTATTAATAGTAAACTTTTAATAAATTTGTTTGCTACTTTGTGATATTATGGATCAGTTCTGAAAAAGACCTTATTTTTGTCTCTTTTTAACTAAAAATTTGCCTCTCAATGAATTGTCATTTTTAAAAATACTTTACAAACAAATTTTTCCTATCTATTGCTTTTAATTTTGTTTACTCTAACAGAATTAAAATTTTTTTAAAAAAATCTTTAAAAAATATGCTATGCATTTTTTAAAAAATTATTTATTTCTGGAACCATATTTTTCTGTCATGGGGCTTTCTTTCTGTTGAGAATTATTTACAAGCAGACTATGTTATGTGTTTCACCTTTAATGCTCTGCAGATATCAAGCTATTGGGCTTTTATTTATGTGCTAATCACGAAACATAAAATGTTTATAATATTTTTCATGCTTTGCAAGGAGAAATATCCTTTGCATGTCTTCAAAATTTCTTTTCAGTTTCTCCAAAATTTCATTGGTTCAGATTGGTTATCTTTAGAGTAATAAATTTTCTTTAGCAACTTATGTGATTAAAAAATCTTTTTTTCCAAATCTATAAGGATACACCATGTGTAAGCTGATCTTTTCAAAGCCATTTTGAGATCTACTGGAGCAAACAAAATCTTGTTTATAAGCTTGTGTAAACGTCACACAAGTATTAACTTTAAATCCCTAATTGTTATCCTTTTTGCCTCAGATGTTTCCTAAAAATGATAGTAACAATTCTCATCATTTTAAGGGGGAGGTGGATATAACAGTTGTGTAAGTACTGTAGTAATAAACTAAACAAGAGTAAGAGCTGGAAGCATTTAGATAAGCAATGTATAATTGAATTCAGGACGTGTGTCAACATTTTAATAGAATTTTAAAGTTATGGTAGTTATATATTTGACCATGAGGCTCATCCTTTTGTAGTTTGGTTGGGCGAGAGCACTTAGTTCTTCTGAATATTTCCTTTTATGACATTTCAGATGGTTTTAAAAATGCTTTCTATTGCTCTTTTTAATAATATAAGTAGGTAAGAAAAGCCGATTCTGCGGTAAAGGCGCGCGGGCAGGCGCAGCAGAGTTGAATTGTTTTCCTCCTGCGGAGGAACAGGCGCGGAGTTGAGTTGTTTTCCTCCTGTGGAGGCGCGGAGTTGAGTTGTTTTACTCCTGCTATGGTTTTGGTTTTCGAGTTGATGGGGGGAGTTGAGTTGTTTTTCTCCTGTAGAGGCGGCGGGTCTGATCTTGATTCTACAAGATGGCTGTGGAATGTTTTAAATCGTTTTCTTGAATATTTTTTTATAATCTTTTTTTGAAAAAAAAAATGAGAAATTTTATTATTGGAATTTATAAATTTTGTAACTGAAGAATTTTTGGAAAATCTTTGCCTAGATAATATTTTAAGAGAAGTAAGAGAAATGTTACATCCACCTGATTATTTTGAATAGTATGAGAAACTGAATAAAATGATTTTTTAAATGTTTAATTTGAGTTAATTTTATTTATATTGTTTGTTAGTTTAATTTATGTTGAGATACTTTCTTTTTAAAAATAAGTGTGGGTATATTAAACAAAAATTTTCTCAGAATGTTTAAGCGTAAATGATATTTTAAATACATTTCATACAAAAGTAAGAAAAAAAAATACTGTATAAATATTTTGTACAAGTTTCCGACAAGATTTGGCTTTAAAAAGTTTATTTTTATAAATCTGAATTAATTATACGGTTATAGTGTTAATTTTTTTTCCATACTGCTTTCTAGTTTAATTTATGCTGAAATAGTGTCATTTTAAAAGATAAATATCAATATACGTCTTTCAAACAAATTATCTTAGTATGTTAAGCATAAGCGATATTTTAAATATATTTTGTATAAAAGTAAGGAAAAATTTATGTTTATGTGTTTAAAGCAAACTCTTTGCCTTTTCCAAAGAGTATAAATTGTATAACTGTTCATTGCAATAACCATTTAGTTAAAATATTTTTTTAATTGAATAGAAATAAAAAAAAATATTTATTATACATTGCTTTAATAACAAATTGTAAATTTTAATTCGGTATAATGATTACACATACACAGCAAAGATACAAAGTAAATTGTTTATTCAGAAATCAACATCTTGTATTGCGTTTTACATTACAATTGTATATATATATATATATATATACACATTACAGGAGAACAACAAATTATAAAATTGATTTCAGTATAAGGATTACACAAAAAGATACAAAGTAAGTTGTTTATTTACAAAAGCAGCATTCCATTTCACATTACAATCTTTTATTTACATTACAAAAATCACATTATTGTGTCATCATTGGATTTTATGTCTTACTGCGCATCGAATAGGTCTAAATTCATCAATGACCAATGTCCATGGGCAAGCGTAGTAATGCCATCATCATTAATAAACCTTTTGTCATCTTTATAGGACAGAGCAAGTTTGTTTTGCTTTATGGAGTGTATTGAATGAAATTTGGATCTAATTAAGTTCATGTCAACATATTTTAATTTTTGATTAAAAAAACAGGCTTTGTAGTCCTCAAATGTTATTTTATTTTTTATAGTTTGTTTTTTTAATTCCTGTTAACCGCTTTTCAATCTTATGGTTTGTTTTGTAGGCATACATTTTCGATTTTAATCCTACATATTCTGTCATAATATTTCCCTTGTTTTCATCCTTCATTTTCCCGATGACTTTTTTGTTCACTAGAGGTAAATTGTAAATGTTGTTTTTATCATAATCTGAAGTATCATATAAGTTAATATCATTTTTCATGTCACTGTAAAAATCATCAGTTTTTATTTCATAGATAAAGGAATCGGTGTCTGTATACATGAGCCTTACTTTCGAGTCGTAACGGTGCTTCATGTACTCATAGTGAAAAGAATACATTAGAACTTTTGATAAGTCTAAAATTACCATTCCTACCTGTATTGGTTTCAAAAATTTGATTTGGGTTTTTTTTAGATGGACGGCCATTAAGTTTTCAGAAAATATTGTGCGTCGATTAAAATTTGATTTCGCTATTAACTTTCGAGCCTGCTCTTCTGTTGAGCATAAACGTATATCTACTCTTCTTCTGACATTTTCCATCGTTTTCCCGAATATGCTGTTATTCATTAGTTTGTAATAATCCTTCTGAAAGTCATTTACAGCTTTAGTTCTTAATTTAGTATTATAATCTATGTAATTTTTAAGCCAAGGAGATTGAAAAAATTTTAAAACTCGATGAGTTTTTTTCAAGACTAACCCTAATTTTAAATATAGCTTTAAATTAGAATAATGGAGAACATATTTTGTTTTGGATTCCAAAGTAGTTAAAAGTCTATGTTCTTTACAATTAGGTGAGGGCTTATTTTCAGGGGCAAGGGGAAAGTCTGAATGTTTGTCATGCAAATCGGAGGGATATTCAAGATCTACTTCCAAGATGTAACCTACATCGGATTCATCTGATAAATTGAAAATATCCTGTTCGGTTAAATTGTTATCACTCCAAACAAAATCTTTTAAGGGTAGATATTTACTCATTGCATAACCGTACAAATTATTTGCGTCAAGGTATATTAAATATTTTATCTCATCATCTGGGTTAAAATTAGACATATATTTGTTGTTAGCTATAGCATAACGATTGCAGCACTGGCTTATACCTCCTCTTACACCCTTTTCTATAAAAAGAAGCATGTCGTAATCAGTGAACAGTTCGATAGCTACTTTAGGTTGTAATAACATAGCATCCCATGATAAAGCTGGGGTGGTAAAATAGCAACAGGGGTCAAGTTTATAAGTTTGCATGCATATTTTCCGAAAGTTTTCAAAGAGATCTGTTTTCACATATAGATCACAGTATTCACCAAGATTATTTAAATGAAATTCATTAAATACTTTACATGCATGATTATAATCCTCTACACTTATAGGCTCCTCATTTAGTTTATTGTAAAATTTGCTAATAGGTGGTAAACAAGAATCTTTACACTTTTCCAAACTATCAAAAAAATCATACGGAAAAACTCCTTTTCTTAAAAGTAAATCTATTTTTTCTGAATCAAAATAATGTTTCATATATTTAAATTCATCTTTTTTTTAGTGTTTTTATCAAATTTTCCAAACTGGAAGACATGAATTTGAAAGAATCTAAAAACCTTAACTGAAAATCATTTGAAATATTTTTACTGAAGGAAATATATTTTTCTTCGGTGTTCGGAATTAAATTAATTTGTTATCATATCCTAACTCCTTAATAAAAATAGGGGCGTCATACACAGAAAGATTATGGAAGAAAACAGGCAAAAATTTGGGGGTTTTCATTGCTAAATTACAACTATTACAACAAGAGCCATTAAATTTTTGAGTAACATGGTTATGATCCCTAACCTTGATATTGTTTTCGCGAAAGGTTTGATCACAAACATAACAATTTTTAGCATTATCATACAATTGCTTTTCTGATTCGGTAAGAGGTAATAATGGTTTTGGTTTTTTATAAATATTATCCATTTCTATTGCATCTTTTTCTAACTTTTCAATAAAAATTTTTGGGGCACCTCTATATACTACTGGATCTTTATAATACCCCCCTTGATAACTGATAAAATAACAAAAACCTATCGGGACATGTTTTTCATAAATATTAGTAAATGAAAAGTTTGGATTAGGACCACAAGTATCAGTTTTCCTAGTTACACACTCGAAATCCGCATATACAACAAAGGGTATTTTTAAATGTTGAAAATTTTTAAATTTTAAAAACTTACTTGTTTCTGACGGCATTACTACTCTTGCAGGACTTTTATGTATACACATCTCATTGTGCTGAAGAAGTTTGTATTCTGTTTGCAAAGCACTTAAACATCTTTTACATATAAATGTTTTATGTTGATGTTTTGAGAGTTGTTTGGAAACAAGTCGAGATAAGCTTTTAATGAAACAATAATGTCCAAACTCTCCATTTTTACGTAAAGCAAATCTATATGTTTATCACACACTATATCACTGATGAGGAGAGGAAATATTTTTAAATCTTCTTCAAAAGAATAAATATTTATTCCTATATCGTTCATTTTTGAAAATTTTTTCACCTCGTTAAGCGGTGTTGGAAAGGATATTCCATCAAAGTTCAACTTATTTATGTGGGGGACATAACTTGACGTTTTGTTGAGGTTGCTGGTGTTGGGGTAAGAGCTGCGAGAATAGACCACATGAAGCACTGAGAGTCCTCATTATTGATGACATTGATGATTGCCTTAGTTTCAGCGATCTGCTTCGGCACCTCGATGAAGGATGATGAACCTCTGAATGGAGAATAACGGTTTGTGCGGACTTCGAGTCTTAAGATTTCGTCCAGTGTCCAGCCCGAGTCTTTACCCTCGAAATCCTCACTTTCTTTCACTATTTTCTCAGACATGATGTCATAAAGGCTGGCGAGATTAGTTCCTTGTAATACTTCATTATTCGGCGTTTTAAATTCAACGTTTTTATCATTTTTCCGGCATCTGTCGCTTTCGAGTAAATGCAATGAACCCATTTACTCACTTTCAAGGATTTGTAAGTTTTGAGTTCATTGTGAAAAATTAAGAGTGTCTCTTCTTTTCTCAAGAGTAGAAACTCTTTTATCCCCAGTGAACTATCGTTATTATGGAGATCAAATGTTTTATAAGCTTTTTGAAAAGCACTCTCTCTTTCTTTTGGTGGTAAGGAGATATTTTCAGAAACAGCAGCAGAATGTTCTGGGACAGCTGTAGAATTTTCAGGAACGGCCGTAAAGGTTTCAGGAACTGCATCAGAATGTTCTGGGGAAGTCGTAGAGTTTTCAGGAACAGCCGTAGAGTTTTCAGCAGATGTGGACAACTGTGTTTTCTTTTTCCTATTTGAAACAGACAAATCCACTCTTTCTTTTTCCCGCTTCATTCTCCAACTTTCTTTCGCAGCTTTTATTTTTCAAATGATTCAATAAGTTGTCTTTACGGGTAAAGGATGTATCACAAAACTCACATACAATTTTCTCTGTTGAATGCACAGAGTCAATGTGTCGTTTTAAATCACTTTGCCGAACGAAGTTTTTTCCACAAATATTGCAAGTAGACATAATGAAGCCGTAGAAATTTTAGAACGTTGCTACTCACTACTAAATCTTCAAACAAATTTTGTGTTCTGCTACTCTGTGACGATCAGGCACTGTACATATATTCGACGGAGCGAATGGACTATTTGAAACATGTTATCAACGCGGTCTCCTTTTGAACTCCTGGGGGGTGGATAGTACACGCCCCTCATCACTTCTCATTGGTTGGCGCAGTGGAAATCTGCACACGTCACGCTCCGACCCCTTACCACCCGCCGTTTTCCGAGGCGTCAGTCTACAAAGTCAGACAGGGTATGTGAATAGATCAGCAGGGGTGTTTCGTCCTGCCCATTCAAACCACAGACCCACTGACGTCGAGACGAAACAATGAAAACCACGTGTTTTGCCTCCAAGCTGCTCTAATCCATCAAACTAGACATAAATAGGGGATCAATGCTACCTTGTTACAATACTATGAGAAAATACTGTACTGAATGGTCTCACTTTTATCTGATAATGAATCAAAACTTGAAAATGCAGGATACAACATAATATGATTATGGACAGGGATAAGAATTTATGAATTTTCTTTTTGTTATCACGCAAAATAAAATTTATAGAATTAACTGTCTCGTAGTATAAATAGCAGCAGCATTGATAAAAATTATTTAGTTTAATCATGGATTCTCTCAAATTGGTTCATCCATTTACTTTAATCTTGGCTGGACCATCTGGTAGCGGTGAAAGTCAGTTCGTTAAAAAATTAATTGAAAATAAAATGATTAAACCTTTTCCTAAAAAAATAGTTTGGTGTTATGGGGTTTATCAAAAGTTATATGAAGAAATGTCAAATATTTCCTTTCATGAAGGTATTCCATCTAATGTGCACCAGTATTCGGATGCGTTAATTGTTATAGATGATCTTATGGGCGAGTTAGGGAATGATCCCCAATTAACAAAATTATTTGTAAAATATTCACATCACAGAAATTTGAGTATTATTTTTGTGGTACAGAATATTTTTCATAAAGGGAAAGAAATTAGAGAAATTTCCTTAAACGCTCATTGTCTTGTATTATTTAAGAATCGAAGAGATCAATCCCAAATTACACATTTAGGGCGCCAATTATATCCTCGTAAAGTGAAATTTTTTCAAGAATGTTACACAGATACCACATCAAAGCCGTACGGATACTTACTTATTGATTTAAAACCTGAAACTGATGAATCCTTGCGTGTGCGCACAGGTATGTTTCCTGGAGATGTTTTTTATGTATATCAACCTCGATAACCCATTACTTTGAAACAAATAAATAGATTCAAATTGTTAGATGAATATTCATTAGTTCGCAAGATGCCAGTGTGTTCTGAACAAACTTTAGAGCTCTTAAAATTAATTTCTAAAAACAAAAAACTCAAAATCTATTTTGAAAAAGTGTTCAAAGAAAGAAATAAAAACTTTGTGTGAGTGCGTGCTGAATGTTTTATGTGGTAACATATCGTTGACTAAAATTAAAAAAAATCGCTTATAAAGAAAGCTTAAGAAAGCTTTCTAACAAAAAAACACCTCTTTACGAGAAAAAGAAAATTTTAATTCAAAAAGGGGAAGGATTCCTATCTATTTTATTACCAGCAGCTATTTCCGTTATCAGCTCTTTAATTCAAAATGGAATTTAGCAAAAAATTTGTACTGGTACCCGAAGAAAGAGTTCAAGTAGCAGAACACTTATCGGAACTTGATCAACGTATGAAAAACATTCTCCATAATAAGGATTTAACTGAAGAAGAAAAAGCAATACTCTATCTACAAGTTTTACAAAAATATACACATTTTTCTGTTGAAAATCGAAAAGAGTCCGAATCAATTCCAACTGAAACATCTGTATCGGAAAATCAAGAAATGGAATCATTAAACGAAAATCTAAAAGGGTTCAATAGTGAAGACAGAGAAAGGCAGAATGTGAAGACAGAAAAAGGAGTGTTAGAGGATAAATTTTTTAGAATTGTTCCACCTAGGTATAAAGAAAAAGCAAAAGATATTTTCCAGTTTTTAAAGCTTCAAGAATCTTTCAGTTGGAATTCTGATGGTGAAATTATTTACAAAAATACTGTTATTCCAGGAAGTAATATTGTATTCCTCGTAAATGATTTTCTACGGAACCGAAAATTGGCACCTGAAGGAAGATATGTATTTTTAAGTGCTTTGAATGATGTAAATTTACCGAAACATCTAGATGTAAATAAAAAATTGTATAAGAATAACAAAATTATCAAAAAACCAATAATGTATGCTCGCAGAAATGCATGGTTGAAACTTTGGAAATAAATGATAATCATTTGATTTAAAAAAATGTCTCTTTATGATTTGAACAGTTTTCTTTTGCAGGTGAAAATATACTTATTTAATAAAATTTAAAAGTTTCAAATAGATGATAATTAAATAAATTATATTAATTTTTTAAAAGAAATTTATCATAGAAAAAATATTATTTTTTGGGAAAAAAAATTTATCATAGAAAAAAATATTAATTTTTTAGGGAACAAAAATATTTTATCATAGAAAAAAATATTAATTTTTTAGGGGAAAATTATTATAAAAATTATTATTATTTTTTTGAGAAAAAAAATTTATCATAGAAAAAAAATATTAATTTTTTTTAGGGAAAAATAAAAGAATATAATTAGAAAAAAAATAAAAGAACAAATATTTAGTTTCATTCCATTTTTTTTTTTTTTTTTTATTTTCTAAACACAAATCTTACACCATATCGCTTCTTTACAAATTGATACATAATAAAATCATTTATAGTACAATTGATTTAAAATATAATGCATAGAATAGCCTTGGCTTGCGTTTGAATAAAAAGTAAATACAGTATTGTCCACAAACATTGGATGTTGGTGATTGAACACTTTGGAATTCCATAATACATCTAAATAGGTAGTAGTACTAATGTTATAGAATGCAGGAGGTTGTCCAAACGAGTCATAAATTCTAATTCTCTTTTATCATTCACAAATAATGCTAACCAGTGGGTTCCAGGCTGCGATGAGTCATCAGAATTTACAATAGCACACATGTTTTCTTGCAGAGGAGGGTGTATCTCTAGAATAAAACACCTTGGAAATAGGGGACGTGGCCTTCTCTTGAGATAAGACTGTAAAACAGTTGCATTCCATCCATTCTTTAATTTCCGAAATCATACAAGATATTTCTCGATTTGTTTATTTCGATTAAATTTCAAACTCGGCGAAAACGATAACACATACGGTTTGTTCTAAAGATTTGCTGAATTTTAGTTCTAATCGCAAAATTGCTATGTTTTATCAACTTAAATGTTCTCCTGAGAACATAAATCTGGTGAGAGGTTAAATCCAAATAATGTATTTGAATCTTTTAATTCTTTTCTAGAAATAAATATACACTCTGTCTTGACCCATCTGATCCTGGTCCCAACGAATAGATTGATAGGCATTTGCTGTATCTGCATCTTTAGACTAATATCAGAGTCCTAAGGGCACACCTGCCATCCACATACCTAAACAAAATTAAATTAAAATGTTTAACTCATAGGAATTTAAATGAGCTGGTTCAATTATCAATGCATCCTACAAAACTTTTTACGCATCTTGGCTAAATATATTTACTTAATAAAAGACATGCTTCTTGGGAATCAATACATTCTGCACTGAACCTGCTTAATGGGATATTTGCACTTGTTTTTCCAAGCGCTTTCGCATGACCAGAAAACCCAGGAGTTTCGTACTTTCGTATGAATAAAGAACATGATCCAAAACAACTTTAACATTACAGATCTCATACAAATGCACAATTCTTTGCTTGTATTATTTTGTTTTTAAACTACACTAAATTGAGTAAGAAGATTCTTGATAAATTAATCCTTGTGTCACAACACCTAACAGCTACAGTTGTAACTTTCTTTAAAATTCAGTTCTTTCTTGAGACCATCATGAACTTTGAAAATGTTCAACGTTAATTGGGAAGTTTTGCTGTCGTAATCATGGCTTACAGAATTTAAAATAAGATCGTAGGATAGGTACTTATAATTGAAACCAGCGCTCAGTTTAAGGATACATCTCTTGAGAAAGAAATGAATGGTAGAAACTATATACAGATAGTCAGTGTATCTTTGTAATAGGTGTATTGTCCATCTTTATTATTTTCTGCTTACATATATTGTGTTTGACGATCTTGTAATCTTTGCACTCAGAAATGGAAATTTGACAGGTGCGTTATCGAAAATCGTTAGAAGAGGCGAAATTAGTTTCCACGCCATCTGAATGACAATCGTTTAGTACCGGTAATTGAGTCGAATTCAGATTTAACACATTCAGGAAATTTTGAGAATAAATGCCATTTTGCTGAACGTAACAATCCGCGTACACCTACTTTAGTGCTTTGGATGAGAATGAATTTTCTGCTTCTTACACTTTTTATACTTGTCCTTTCCCACTCATAGATTTTGAACTCATCACATGCTTTCGACTATTTGTCCCACTTTCTCTGCTTCTTGTTTATAGGCTTCTTAATTTTTCTCTAACAATAGATCAGAGGCAATTCACGACTCCTGTCTTAACACATCTCTCTTTTCCAATAGTTTTACCTCCTTTTCACAAAAAGGTGGTAAACGTTTCAAACAATCAGTGCAACATTCCCTCGATTCCATAACCCTTTGAAAACTGTCACCTTGTAAATGGTGCCCGAATGGTTTGACCTGACCTGCATATCCTCAAATCTTTTAGTGTTCGCAAATGTGGGTAGCACCATGAGCGCTTTTATCTTCTAAATGAGGGTTAGAAAAGCACTGCTTTATTTATATTTGCTCAGAAAACAAGTCAGTGATCACTTTACTCTTCGCAGGAACAAACCACCTGAATTAGGCTCAGTTCGCTTGAATCTGTCTGAACAGTGTCTCACCTAAAGGGCATGAGGTACTATCAGCAATTGATCTAATCGTTCGTCTCACCTTTAGTCGAACGCATCGAAAAGAGCAATGCTATCTCCACATTTGAGGTGATGATCCGATAAACGGGAAAACCGAAATAGACCCTATGCATCAGACAATCGAATCGCTTTTCCACATCCACGTTATGATTGCATTTGGTCTGAACCTACAATTCTCCTAAGTTCTCAAATGAAGACTTACCTGATCGTGACATTCATTTTCACCCCGTTTTGTGCTTTTGTAGTTATTGTGAACCAAACTTGATTTCTTGAAAACAAGCTGTAATGGCTTGATATAATACTTCAACATTGTCATAACACCACATCAATTGTTTGTAGGGAACAATATGCAAATCACCACTGATATGAAAATACATGTTGTTCATTTCGTTAGTCAAGAATAGGGTAGATGAATTTCAGACAATCCCACTTCCATTCACTTTTTAAATCAGGGAGGAGATGAACAGGTTAGAGAGAATTTGAGTTTTGGAAAGAAATCATGAGAGCGATCAGTAGTGCAATGTTATGAGATATTTAAAATGACTGTCGAAGAAAAATTGCCGATTATACTTTTTACATCACTCACCCAATCATTAAACTTCAGGATAACCTAAAATTTAACAATATCAGTATTCTCTCTTTTCTTTGTTTGATGATGTCTCTACAGGATATATATCCAGAGCTCGACAACTTTTTCGTATATAGAACACCTATGCTCTACAGCACTTATAACTCTTCACAATCTTTAACTATAGATCGAATTTTTGCAATATTTCGATAACTGCAAGGATTCTCGACTCCAGTTTGTTCATCATCCTTTTCAAAAGATTTTGCTTTGATTAATACGCAGCATCGCTAATTTTGAAATTAAAGGGTTAGGTCTAATTTCTTAGATCACCATATAGAATATTTATATCTTTGCTTCCTGTTAGTACCTACTTAACAGCGGTCCGCATTTGAAGTGATGCAGTTGGATTATAACTGTAGCTAATTTATCACATGACGTCAATTTGTAATTTTAAACTGTAATCGTGAAATATTTCTCACTTTATGTTTAACGTCCGATTAAACCTTTCAACTACCTTAGCTTTTAGTTTCGTTATTTGTGAAAAGATTTTACACTCATATTTTTCAAATAATTTTGAACTACTTTATTTAAAAACTCCTTACCGGCATCTGTTTGCAACACTTTAGACTTCCTTTCTTTAAAAATAATTTCTAGCGCAGACTTTACACTTTTTCCAAATTTATCTTTCAGAGGAATTGCCCATGCAAATTTTGAAAATAAATCAATGCAAGTTAACAAATACTTATAACCCTTATTAAATTCTGCTAAAGATTGCATATCGACTAAATCCACTTGAAACTGACGATCAATATCACTTACAAATACTCGATTCCGCTGAAACTTATGCCGAACAGGTTTATGAAGAGTGTAAGCATCTTTCTGTGATAACCAATGCTTTACATCTTTTTTACTATATTTCCCTTTTAAAGAGCGATGTAATGCATCCACACCTCCGAAGCTACTTGGAACTTCGGGATTTTCGTAAAACGCTGCTAAATCTTGATACATTGTTACCGACGAACAGAACTTGATTGAATGACTATTACAATGAATAGTTATGCAATTTATACTTTTTGGGAAAGGCAAAGGGATTATGTTTAAAAGCATGAGCATAAATTTTCCTTACTTTTATACAAAATACTCTTATTTGTTTTTTAAACGTGAAACTTATTTCAACACAAATATTAAACTAACAAACAACAAAAATGATATTAACTCAAATCAAGCATAAAAAAACAAACATTTTATTCAGATTTATAGGAACAAAATACTGTGTAAAACTTATAAAGTCAGTATGCAATATTTTTTAAACAAAATCCTCATAATATTCAAAACAATCAGATGGACATAACATATCTCTTACTTCTCTTAAAATAATATCTAAGCGAAGATTTTCCAAAAAATTTTCAGTTACATAATTTACAGGTTTTAACAGTAAAAAGTGTACATTATCAAAAAGATTATTATAAAAATAATCAGCTATCTCATTAGCTTCCAGTGACAAAACATGTGAATTAAATGTTTCTTCTCGGTTCCCCCATAACTCCTCAGCGAGTTTCTGAGGTTGATTCAGTCCTTTTTCGTTCAGGAGGCTACAAATAGATTTTTTCAAAATTTGCGTCAAGTATCGTTGACCCAGACTAACGTCCAAAGAAAAAGGTAATGCGTTTTCTATGGGACCTTCACAGAAGGTTTTATATGCAGTTAAAAAAGTCCATACACAGAAATACATTGTCTATAACGGCATTTTCAATAGCACCATATTTTTCAATCATTTCAGCCCACTGCTCTCGGGATATGCTGATTTCTTTAAAAGTAGGCTCTTTATTCGGACCGTATTTAATGCGCTTAAAAGTAAAATTAGTGAAGTTCTCACTTGTTATTTGAATGTGTCGTTCAGGAGGGAAAAGTCCACTTGGTAATTCCTCCAGTGATTCCGGTACTTTCTTTTTACGCATGATATATTCGATCCACTGTGGGTCTAATGTTATTCCCTCAGGAGTTGGGTAGTAGGTTTTTCCATACTTCTTGAAACGCCTTATGTGTACTGATACGGAATCATAATAGATGCTTGCAAAGACAAAAACATCATCTCCAATTGGAAATACTCCATCTGGTATGCAATCCTCGGTAAATTTTCCATACTTCTGAAAATAATATATCAAAATTAATGAGGATTAGAAAAGTGTAAAAAACATTATAAACATTACATATCAAATTTATTTAATTTTGTTACTTACTTTTGAAACTTCTCTTCTTGCTTTCTTATTTGCAGAAGATTCCACGACCTTTCCAAGCTTTCGTTGTTCGCTATGTGTTTCAGACATTGTCAATTTTTTTTTTTTCCTTTTTGAATACAGTCCGTCGCAGTACTGACAAACGAAATGAATCTTGAACCTAAGATGTGACAAGGGTCTAAAGCATATTGACCGAATTACACTTGAACGGAGTTCGCTGAGTGGTTGAAAGCAATGTATCCATCCGCTCTAAGCATTGAGATAATTTCTGACGTAGAATTCAGTCGCCGTCTTGTAGAATCAAGATCAGACAAGCTCAATCGTAAACCGTTCACACGCTGATTACGAGTATTCTACGTCACATTTTTTTTACTGTGTATGTGTAATCATTATACCGAATTAAAATTTACAAATTATTAAAATAATATAAATGAAATATTTTTTTAATTTCATTTTAATTAAGAAAATGTCGCCATCTGCTTCGCCTGCAAAATTAAATTCATGAGATTATAAACCTAAGTTTTCTTCAGGTCTGCATGCCTTCATAGGACAATGGTTAGCGTAACTGAAAAACTATTGTCCTATGGAGACATTTTGTTCTGGGTCTGTGAGTTTGAATCTGGATTTATTATTATTTTTTTTTTATTTGAGCGTTATTTTTTCAATCATTTTAAAATCTAATAATTAGTGTATAGTTTAACCAATAGGTGGCGCCATGAGCACTTTAAACATTTCAATAAACTTTTTTTACACATTTAAAAAACAACTCAACTTAGCAGCAGGAGGGAAACAACTCAACAGCAGGTGAAAGCAACTCAACTCCCCCTATCAACTCGAAAACCAAAACCATAGCAGGAGGGAAACAACTCAACTCCACGCAGCATCCACAGGAGGAAAACAACTCAACTCCCCCTATCAACTCGAAAACCAAAACCATAGCAGGAGGGAAACAACTCAACTCCACGTAGCATCCACAGGAGGAAAACAACTCAACTCTGCGCCTTTACCGCAGAATCGGCTTTTCTTACCTACTAATATATTACTTAAAGTTAAAAGTATAACTATTATAGATTAGGAATATGTAAGAATTACATTAATGTGATTAAAATTACAATTATAATTAAAAGTTAAAAATGGATGGAAAAGTCTTATTATTTTGAATCGTAATCAAGCTGTGAAAAAAAAAAAACTACACTATTAAAGGAAACCCAGTGACGGAGCGGTAGTCTATCGCACTTGCAAGCCGCAGGTCCGGTGTTCGAATCCAAGGCTGGGCAAGGTCGACTTAGCTTTTCATCCCTTCAGTGGATCGATAAACGAGTACCAAGCTTGCTTGGCAACTGAGCACTGGGGGTTTCGCGTCAGACTAACCACTTGGCCGAAACATCTGCACATGCACCCCAGCGCCTAAGATCACTCAAACTGAGGCACAGCAGGCAGGCCTTGGCCGCTCATGAGCGGTTGCGCCACTGAGTTCAGTTCACTATTTAAACCCATAGTATGCTGTGTAAAACTTCTAAATCAGATTCGATTTAATGAAAAATCGTTTCCTTATTCCAAGTAGTAGAATCAGCTTTCAAGCCAATTACATTTTTTCTACCAATTTGTTGCAGTCTCTGAACTCTGATCGTTACTGCAAATGATTTTGATTTAATTTCTTGACTTTTAACAAGTTATTCAATATATATAAAGGATATATTTGTGTGTTCTGTGTTAAGAATCACTATTTCAGAAAAACAATATTTGCGATGCGCCATCTGCTCTGTTGATTTTTCCTCTCATTCAGATGTTCTTTTTAAATAAGTATATAAATTTTGTATGAAAATTAAGAATAACAGGGTGCTTAGATTAATTTTTTTAAAAAAAAACTATTATTTGTTTTCTGTTTGTTGACTCATTAAATGTACCAAAGCTTGTTTTAACTATTCTAATTCTTATGCCTTTTAATTTAAGATGCATAATAAGATGTTAATACAAAAATTAAACATTCTATTCTATTTCCGTTATAAATAAAAACAGTTCTTTATCAAACGTGCAGAATTATCTATAAATATTATACATAATACACATCTTATGATTTGTATTATTCGACTAATTTCTCTCATTTCAGTTGAAAAAATTAAAACTAATTTTAAGTTTATTATTATTTTAAATTTAATGCAATTTTTTTTTAAAATTTTGACATTATACAACCATTTTTATTCAAGCACAATTTTTCTAGAGTGGGTTTAATTTTCAAAGGTTTGTTAAAGAGCTGTTGTTGATTATATCTATTATTTTAATACTGGTTTAAATGCAGTCTCTTTTCTTTGTCCTGCTAAGATTTGCATATCTTGATAAAATCTGAATCTAGATCACTAGGTTGTCATTTCGTTTTCTGATTAAATTCCAGGATATAGAAAGTCGAGTTATAAAATTTTATCCTTTCTGCTTTCTTTCTTTGCATGTTTTAACTGTAAAACTTAATTGAATTTCATTCAATAAGTATCAATAAATTTTTAAATTGTACTGTTTTTATTGCGATATGCGAGTTAACATTTCAAAACCCTTTAATTTTTCTGAAGCTTCTGTCTTTTAGTATTATTTCAGTTTTTTCGTCTTGATAAAAAAGAAGCGTTGTACCATCATAACTAACGGTCTATCTTTTGAGAAACTTGCCATGGCCGCGGTAACCAAGTGGTATAGGCATCAGATCGTGGCTAGCATGTCATGAGTTCGATCCCAGTACCACTGAAGACCTGCTGTGTAGGGGAGCGATGCACGTAAAATCTGTCGAGAGCTCAAGCGTCCTCCCGTTGGTGTGGTAGTTAGGAGAGAGGGGTGCCAGCTCAGGTGTCTTCCGCGTCACTTGACCATGGTACAAAATTGCGCGGACCGTCCCCAAAAGCCCTAGTGTAGCTGAACAGTGGGACGTTAATATTCACTCACTCACTCACTCACTCATTCACTTGAGAAACTTGCCTGGAGTTATGTGTAACATTTTATGGAGCGTCATAGTTCGGTGACGTAAGTTTGTCACCCCGACTCAAACTACGTTAGTTTAAACTAAACCAGCAAAGTTTTTTTTGCCTGACTTTGGAACTATGATTAACAGTTCCGGCTATGTCCGATCACGTTAGTGAAAAAAAATCATGTGAAATTCGTGGTTACGGTACGTAATGTATGATGCCACTTTTCCACATTTTCAAAAACATGCTAATCATTACCTAACCAAGTGAAAGAGAATTTATAAAAAAATTCCCCCAGAACTGTGATACTCCCCCTCCCCACCCTTTCCGCTTGATGTTGAGTTTCGGGACACCCTGCATAGAAAGAAAGCAAGTAGGAGGAGGAAACTCAGCCAATTCTAACAGCCGAGATTGCTCAACCATAAGAAAACAAGTAAAAATGTTTTCCCCCTACCCTGGAAAATTGACATGTTCTTGCTAAAAGCTCTAGTCCTTCAAATATATCATCTTTCTTTTTTCATGTTGGCTATATTTAGAAGAGGGTACAAGCAGTGCTGGTTTGAGCTCATTTCGAGCCCTGAGCGCATAAGATCTACGGGCCCCTTGGCACTGGCAGATTGAAATTTATAACTGGCAAATCTGGTTAAGTCCAGCTTATCCGGGCCCTTTTGGGACCCGGACAAGCGCTCAATGGATAAACCGGCACTGGGAACAAATCGTGTGTGGTATCCGGTAGCATGGAATTATAATTGGTGGGTGAATTACCTTTTATTTTTATCCTCGAGTTTAAAGAAAGTATCGAAAAGTGGTTTTACCGTATCGCAGTTTACTGATCCTGAATTAATTACTTGGTAACATTCAACTGTCGAATAATCACCAACCGGTAATACTAATTCCTTGAAAAATGTTAATAAAAAACAAAATATATAAAGAAAATACTTAAAAAGCACATTAAGAAGATAGATCTTAAAATTGTTTTATTTATGCCCATTGTTTGTAATCTATATATATAAAGGAGAAAAGCGACTCACTGACTGACTGACTAATCACGATATATCTGGAACTATTCAACCTACAGACTTGAAATTTGGTAGACATGTTCCTTTCATAGAGTAGACATCAGCTAAGAAAGGATTTTCTGAAATTCGAAACCCAAGGGGCGTTAAAAATTATTGTTTCCATGTTTAAACTACTCGATGTACAATTTTGAAATTGGGTAAGCGGATTCCTTTCATACAGTAAAGATCCGCTACAAAATGAGTTTGGTGAAAATCGACCCCCAAGTGGCGTTGCAGGGGCTTCGGGGGCGTTATAGATAATTATTTCCATTTTTAAACTATTTGACGCACTGTCTTTAAATTTGATATATAGATTCCTTTCGTAGAATAATGATCAGTTACAAAACGGGTTTTGTGAAAACAGACTTCTAAGTGGCGTTGCGGGGGATTAAGGGGTGTAATAGATAAATATATCCGTTTTTAAACTACTTCACCTACCTGCTTGAAAATTGCTAGGAATGTTTCTTTCATGGAGTAAATATCCGCTACAAAATGGGTTTTGGGAAAATTGACCCCCAAGGGGTTTTGCGGGGGCGGGGGTTTAAGGGGCGTTATAAATTCCGATTTTTAAGTTATTAGACGTACAGTCTTGAAACTTATTAAGCAGATTCCTCTCATAGGGTAGAGATACGCTACAAAATGGGTTTCATGAAAATTGCCCCAAGTGGCGTTGCGGAACTTAAGGGGCGTTATAGATAATTATTTCCATTTTTAAACTATTAGACGCACAGTCTTTATATTTGATAAATAGATTTCTTTCATAGAGTAGAGATCAGCTATAAGGTTTTGTGAAAACAGACCTCTTAAGTGGCGTTGGGGGAATTAAGGGGCGTAACAGACAAATATTTTCGTTTTTAAACTACTTGACCTACCTGCTTGAAAATTGGTAGGAATGTTTCTTTCATGAGGAGTAAATATCCGCTACAAAACGGGTTTGGGGAAAATTGAGCCCCAAGGGGTGTTGCGGGGGGGGGGGGTTAAGGGCAGATATAAATAATTATTTCTATTTTTAAACTATTAGACGCACAGTCTTGAAATTCGGTAAGCAGATTCCTCTCATAGGATAGAGATACACTACAAAATGTGTTTTGCGAAAATTGACCCCTAGGTGGCTTTGCGGGAGTTCAAGGGGCGTTATTGAAAATTTTTTTTTTTTTGCATTTTTAATTTATTGGACGCACAGTCTTCAAATTTTGCTAAGCAGATTCCTTTCATAGAGCGCAATTCCCCCAGAAAATGGGTTTTGTGAAAACAGACACTTAAGGTGGCATTGCGGGGGCTCAAGTGGCGTTATAGATTATTATCCCCATTTTTAAACTATTAGACGTACAGTCTTGAAATTTGATAAGCAGATTCCTTTCGTAAAGTAGAGGACTGCTACAAAATGGGTTTCGCGAATATCAACTACCAAATTTAATTTCGGGAGATTAAGAGGCGTAATCGATAAATATTTCCATTTTTAAACTATTTGATCATCCTGCTTGAAAATTAGTAAGCATGTTCCTTTCATGGAATAGAGTTCCTCTAACAAAGAGTAAAACGAAAATTGACTCCTAAGGATGGTTGCGAGGGGTCAAGAGGAGTTACAGAAAAAATTCCTGTTTTTAATTGTTAGACTCAAATACTTGAAATTTGTTAAGCATGTTTCTTTTGTTGAATAGGGATCCACTAAGAATGTATTTTAAGCAAATCAAGTTCTGGGGGGCGTGCAGGGGGTTACTGGGACGTATTGACAAAAAAAATTATTTTTTTCGAGCTACATGGACTATAATAATGAAATTTGGTTTCCATTTTTCTTTTGTTGAATTGAAATCCGCTAAGAGCGGTTATTTTGGAAAATGGCTCTCAACGGGATTACGGGGATATTGATAGTAAAACTTTTGTTTTTTTCTGTTAGATTTAGACTTGAAATTTGGCTTGCATGTTCAATTTACGGAGTAGAGATCCACCGAAATTTGGTTTTGCGGGAATCCACTTGGTTTTTGGGTTACGAAAGAGCAAACATCATTATATACTTTAATTTTAGAGATTTTTAGAAAATACAAATTAGATGAGTTCTGCCCTTTTTTTTTATCAACAGGTGACAGTTAAAGGTATAAGTATATTTTTCAATACAATCGAATTCTTAATGCTTGGACTTAGATATCAATAGATTATACATATATATAAGCAGTAAAAATTTATAAAACATCATGAAATACCCAGCGAAGCGGGCGGGTAACGGCTAGTAAATGTATATATTCGGTGGTGCATACAAAGTTTTCAAGGAAGAAAAGGGGGAGGGGATCCAGGGTCGAAACTCCACTTTTCTCTTATCGTACCTCAATTCGTCGCCAAACACATTCTTTTGATTTTGTCGATTTTTGGAACAAAAAAGATTTAAAAATAAATTATTGAATTAGCATTAATTAATAAAATTGTTAATAACTAATTCTTTAAATTTTTCAATCAAAAAAAAAATCAAGGGTTATAGGGGGTGTACGGACCCGCGAACCGCCTCCCCCCTTGTGTTCGGCACTGCATATTGCTTACAAATATATATATTTGTAAGCAATATAATACCTTTATAATTATAATTCCTTTTTGTAATAAATGTAAATCACGCTTAATTTCTTCTAAATGAATTCATTTTTAAAACTTTAGCTATATTTGTACGCATTTACATTATTTATTGGTTAGGTGTGGAAAATTTTAATCTGGGGAAAAATAACAGATAGTAAATAATTTTTGTAATTAAAACATTTGACAATTCGTTCAGGAAAAGACTTAATCCTAATTTTATAAGTCCCTTAAAAAGAAACAAGATTTGTGTTTATGGCTTTTCAGTTTTTAATTCAAAAAATAAACACAATTGGATAATGTACCTCTGTAGAAAGATTTCTTTTTTCAATTTAGTTAATTGAAACGTTATCCGATAGCTTTTCTTTTTTTGGTGTCGCCGTAAATCTGTTCCACGTCATTCCATTCCATTATTGAAACCATCTTGACGCGTGAGATACCTGGATAACTCTCCTTACTTCTGTTATTCTTAACTTAGTCGCGCGGAACTCGATATCTTAAAGAGAAAAGTATTAATCGTAGAAGGATATTGTATTCACATGGAAGGATAAGAGCAGAGATGTGTGTGTGTGGGCATTGAACGAAATATACTTTTTTTTACACATGGCACGGTTTCTTATTTATGCTATGCACTTGAATTATATCCATGCATTTAAACTAATTTTCAAATTTAAAATAGATTTTTTGGATTTTTTTTTTTTTTTACAAATAAAGAATTTTGATAGATTGCGAAGATGTAAAAAGTCTTTAAATAATAATAGCATTGGTGTTTAGAATGTCAAAAGGGCATTCGGTTTTTGGTTCTCGTAATTTTTTTGGCGGGGGGGGGGGGTACCTAGTTTTGAGAATATTTCTCTTGACTTTTTTTTTTACTTTAAGTGCCACATTTTCTTTTGTGGATTTCTGTATTTTCTCTTTATTTTTCTGTATGTATATATTTTATGATCATATTTAATTCTGGATACTGCATTGCGAGCCTGTTATCTGTTGTCTTGTGTATGAACGTAGTTTTGGTTTTAACAAAGAATACTTGTTAGTGTGCTTTAAGAAATTCACAAAGCTACTGCTTACAACTTTTTGTTTGTAAGAATTAGTATGTAACGTATTGAACAATGAACTTAAAATGCTTTAGATTTTAAAATTAGTACGTTACAGCAGAACGATTTATAGATTAAATTTTATATTCATTATTAATATTAAAAAGTCTTTTGTGGTTTTTGAAACCACTAGAAAGCCCGCATATCTTGGCAAATTATGAAAAAAAGTAAAAATAATTAAGGCAACAACGATATTTTGAAGATATAACTGAATAACGAAGTTCAAAAGGAAGAAACAAAAATACGTATATAAATTAATACACAATTATAATTTTTTTTCTCCAAAATTAAAAATATTTTATTTTAAATATTAAATTAGATAAATACTTTTTTTTTTTTTGCGAGGGAATCGAAGCCTACTTTTAGTACTGTTCTGTAATAACGTAATTTCGTATGTATAAGCAAAAAGACTTTTAGTGAGAAGATTAAGAAAAATTATTTTTCTCAATTATATCGAAATATCTTTGATAATAGAAAGGGGATCTCCCGCACAAAATTTTTTTAAAATATATAATTCTATGTAAGCCTCACAGATGTGAAATGTCGAACTTTTATGTTCATGTAATATGGTTTATACGGGGATTTAAAGTCTTGATTGACTCAAAGTGGTCGTGGTAGCAAATGACCCTTTTAATTTTGTGGTAGAATCAAATGCTTAAGTCGACGCCCGAGTTGAAAAACTTCGTTCTTCGTCTCCATTCCATACTCTCATGGGTGGCCGCGGTAGCCTAGTGGCCAAGGTCACGAACTCGTGGCAGGCGTATTACGAGTTCGAGTGCTGTACTCTAAGCTGAAGACCCGCTGTGAAGACGGGACAGATGCACGTCAAACCTGTCGAGGCTCGAACGTCCTCTCGTTGGTGTGGAAGTTGAAGAGGGGTGCCGGCTCGGGTGTCGTCCTCGTCACATGGCCTTGGTAAATTTTATATTCATTATTAATATTAAAAAGTCTATTGTGGTTTTTGAAACCACTATAGACCCGAGTTGAAAAACTTCGTTCTTCGTCTCCATTCCATACTCTCATGGGTGGCCGCGGTAGCCTAGTGGCCAAGGTCACGAACTCGTGGCAGGCGTATTACGAGTTCGAGTGCTGTACTCTAAGCTGAAGACCCGCTGTGAAGACGGGACCTGAAGACGGGACCGCTGTGAAGAGCCTGTCGAGGCTCGAACGTCCTCTCGTTGGTGTGGTATGGAAGTTGAAGAGGGGTGCCGGCTCGGGTGTCGTCCTCGTCACATGGCCTTGGTAAATTTTATATTCATTATTAATATTAAAAAGTCTATTGTGGTTTTTGAAACCACTAGAAAGCCCGCATATCTTGGCAAATTATGAAAAAAAGTAAAAATAATTAAGGCAACAACGATATTTTGAAGATATAACTGAATAACGAAGTTCAAAAGGAAGAAACAAAAATACGTATATAAATTAATACATAATTATAATTTTTTTCCCTCCAAAATTAAAAATATTTTATTTTAAATATTAAATTAGATAAATACTTTTTTTTTTTTTTTTTTGCGAGGGAATCGAAGCCTACTTTTAGTACTGTTCTGTAATAACGTAATTTCGTATGTATAAGCAAAAAGACTTTTAGTGAGAAGATTAAGAAAAATTATTTTTCTCAATTATATCGAAATATCTTTGATAATAGAGAGGGGATCTCCCGCACAAAATTTTTTTAAAATATATAATTCTATGTAAGCCTCACAGATGTGAAATGTCGAACTTTTATGTTCATGTAATATGGTTTATACGGGGATTTAAAGTCTTGATTGACTCAAAGTGGTCGTGGTAGCAAATGACCCTTTTAATTTTGTGGTAGAATCAAATGCTTAAGTCGACGCCCGAGTTGAAAAACTTCGTTCTTCGTCTCCATTCCATACTCTCATGGGTGGCCGCGGTAGCTTAGTGGCCAAGGTCACGAACTCGTGGCAGGCGTATTACGAGTTCGAGTGCTGTACTCTAAGCTGAAGACCCGCTGTGAAGACGGGACAGATGCACGTCAAACCTGTCGAGGCTCGAACGTCCTCTTGTTGGTGTGGTGTGGAAGTTGAAGAGGGGTGCCGGCTCGGGTGTCGTCCTCGTCACTTGGCCATGGTTCAAAATTTTGAGGTCCGTCGCCGAAAGCCCTCGAGTAGCTGAATTGTGCGACGTTAACACGCTGGTTTCCCAAGTACCATCTGTGCAATTTGTGTGTTTAAAAATGCGTTCTTTTTATTTATGGATCTGTTAGTCCATATTATTTTGTTGGGGAATTCCGGTCCTTCACTATTTTTCGCCAACCCTCGAGCCTCGGGTGAGTGAGTGAATATTAGCATCGCACTATTCAGCTACTCGAAGGCTTTTGGCGACGGACCTCATAATTTTGAACCATGGCCAAGTGACGAGGACGACATCTGAGCTGGCACCCCACTTTCCGAAGCTCCAAATCACACCAGCAGGAGACGTTTTATCTTCCTCAGATTTAACGTAAATCTCCCCTTTCCACTGCGGGAAGGGGTGCTAAGCTCGAATTCATAATACACCGACCACGCGTTCGGTTACCTTGACCACTAGGCTACCGCGGCCGCCCTTGACCCTCGGTGTACTTACAAGCTAGAAGACTGCGCATGGTATGGATTTAATTCGTGTGCACATCGTGGACAATAATTTTCGGCACATCCTCATTTCTTTCAATTGAACGCTCTGAAGTATAAATAAAGTTTTCGACTTCATCCAAAGTAACATCATCATCGTATTTCTAAGGACTTCAACGGACTCTAGGCAAACGTTAAAAACTTATTGAGGCTGACACACTATGGATTGAACACTTAAAATTGATTTTTTTAAAATTCAGGTCATTTCGTAAAAGAAAAAAGGATTGTTAATGTAGCAAGTGATATACCATTTTGAAATGTCATTAAATGGATCATCTTTTGAAATAGCTCGCTTAGAGCATGTAATATTTTTCTTTTTATGACGCGTCAAACTTAGATGACACTTTCTCAAACCAGTAAATGGTTTTTGCTCGATTTGTGACTGTGATTATGAGGTTTATGAAAAATAACTTCAGTGGAAAAAATCATTGTGAAATTTGCAGTCACAATACTTACTGATGGGATGGAAAATTTTTTCTTCTGGGGCTGCGCATTTATATTTTAACCTTTGCAGACCTAGTACATTCCCCAGGAGTTTTTATCACTTGTTAGCACGGCACCATATAGACGGTACCAATTACCGCAAATTATTTTGACGCCCAGTTTCCTCCCCAAAGGGAGGCACCTGAACTATGACGATGCGAACCTGTACTAGAATTTAATTTTGGCGAGAGCACCCAAGCCAAACCGACACTCTGGGGAACTTTTACATGCCGTATAATCATACTACATGGCCGCTGTCGGGATGGAAACTAACAACAAAGGTGTTTAAAATTGCGTATTACAGTAGAACGTCGTTTATCCGAACGTTTATTATCCGGAGCGTCAAATATCCGAACCCAAGTCCAGATACGTTTTCGAACAGTGCAATGCTCAACAGTTCTTTCGTATGAGACCAAAAGTGACGGAAAAACCCAAGGTGAGGGATATTTGGGGAATTTCAGCTGTGTGATTTGGTAAACATTGCGCGGAATATTGGGTCAGTTTGTTTCCAAGTGAGGAGTGTATACGTGCCTTTTTGTTGAGTTTTGTTGATGTAGAAACCTGTATGGCATGCGATGCAGAAGACTGGATTTCAAATGCTAAATGATGACGAGATAGTGACTTCCGTGCAAGAAGAATCCAACCCTGTCGCAGATGAAACGCATGAAGACGAGGACAACCACAACGGAAATAGCAAATGCTGACGCGTTTCTGCGTTAGAGGACAGTTATGGGGTGGTACGAACAACAACAATCAGAGTGCTGTCCTACTCAACTACTGCTGCTGAAGAAAATCGGAGACCTTGCAGTGAAAAAACGAAGGTGTACTATGATATAAGTGAAACAAGATATCAATCATTGGCATGGCCAAGTAATTTTAGCGCATTTTTCACATGTTGTATTTTACAATAATGCAACTTTTGTAGGAAAATTCGGGAAAACTATGGGAAAATTTAAATATGATTCGGCTCATCTAGGGCACAAATGCGACCAAATGCCGAAAACCTAAAGTCAATTGGTTGCTTATTGGCTGAGAAAAAGATACAAAATTTGGGACGAAGACGAAATTTGCGTCCTAATAGCGCTTTTGTTCCACTACGTGAAAAACGCGCTAAAAACGAAGGTGTACTATGGTATATATATATATATATATATATATATATATATATATATATATAGCGAAAAATAAGTGATTATTTTCCCCATTCAAGGTAAAATTGCGACATTTTGCACCTATTTTGTTTTTTCTTCAAGCACGTTTCCCGCATGTGATGATTTTCAATATTTGATTAGTGTCCAGTATCATATAATGCATGGATCATAATCGGTTTTCGGTTATCCGAACAATCGCGTACCCGAACGGTGTCCTGTCCCAATTGATTCGGATAAACGACGTTCTACTGTATAATGAAATATAAATTTTTCACGCGCTCGAAATTGGAAAAATAATAGCAGAGAAGAAAAGTCAAGTGTCAGGACGTGAACATTAATTTTTTTTTTTGTTCTTTTACATGTTTATTATAACGTAATATTCAAATTAAACATATATACGTTTCTATGATTGATTTTTCTTGCGATCTACCTAAGGATAAGTAAGTTTGGTTTACTTGGCCCAAGTTAGTCTTTGACACCCCTGACGTACGGGATTCAAGCATGAAGAAGAAACTCGAAATTGAGTTTAAAATAATTGATGGACTTATTTGAGAACAAAGACATATTTGCATTTTTTAGTAATAAGTTTGTTGTTATTTTGCTATTGACAATTTTTAGCATTTTTTTAAAAAAAATTATTTTTTGAATCATAAGAGTGAAATGCTATAAATTTTCTTCTAATAAATTTTTATATGCGAGAGTAACTTTAACTGCATTTCTACGATTTTTTCAACAGCAACATACACAAATAAATAAAGGAAAATTGAAAAAACGCAACGTCCCCTGATGTGATTTCTATGTAATGTTTTTTAATTTACGTAATAAATTTATGTAAACTACAACGTACGTAATTTACGTTAACAATTTGGTTGTAATTCTCAAACTTACCTTCACCATTGCTCTATATTCACTAACTTTTTTAAATCCTACTATGCAGTAGCGTACACAAACATTTTTTAAGGGGGGGGGGTTCATGGTTGAAAGTCCCTTAACTTGTATCATACCTCAAGACAACATCAATTGATTCTTCTGACTTTGTTTACAAAAAGCAGTAAAAAATAAATTATTGAATGAATAATTAGCATTAATTAATAAAATAAATTGTTAATTACAAGTACTTAATGAAATTTTACGATATATATATATAGGATTATCATTAAAAAAATCAAGGGTTTTGGGGGTGTTCGGACCCCCAGGACACCCCCCTTGTGTGCACCACTGCTACTATAAAATGATGATCAAGCACATTCATTTCCGAGTAGGATTTATTTTGTTTATAATAAGTGGCCGCCTGTGGCCTAGTGTTAATGATCATTAACTTGTGGTCAGAGTGTCGGGGGTTGTTGGTGCCACTGATGATCCGCCGTGTAAAGGGATTTGATGCGCGTTATAGTTGTTTAGGCTCAAAGTCCTCCCGTTGGTGTGATGTGGTTGTTAGGAGAGTGGTGCTGGGGTTCTGGTGTCATCCTCGTCACTTGACGGAGACTCAAGATGACGAGGTTACCTTAATAAAATTCTCACTCCATCTGTGATAAATGATTATATTATATTCGTTTAGGTTTAGTTATATGTATAGGTGCAGATAATTTATATAGGTGTAGTTATATGTAACACGGATAACCACTCCTACTTAAATTGTCAGATATTGTCTTAATTTGTATTCCTAGTTCATGTGCGTCTATTCCCAGGAATGACAAAAATTTTGTCTAAATAAAAAAAATCAAGAAATAAAATGAAAAAAGAAATTTATATTATAGATTACTTTTGGCTATATCTATATACGAGTAAGTTGCTATGGGCCCCCAAATTATCTAAAATGAAATGTATTCAAAGGGTGAAAAAAAAATTCGCAGCATGCCACTCCTTACCGGAAGGCGACCGCCTATAGCTGCACACATTCGTTTTCTTCCCTCTTTCTCATTACGTGATGTTAAAAAGTCGCGATGTGTGTGTGCTTCCACCCTAAGCAAACATTTTCTCACCTCTCGTACGAATCCAGTCCGAACGAGAGAGAAAAAAATGTAGCGGAAACGTCTTCCCCAAGTGTAATAAATTTTGGAGTAAACATCCCACTCACAGTCCTTTCTCTCGTTGCTCCAAATCTGGGATGAGGTCAACTGACAAGAAAAACTGTTTGATTTCGAACGACCACTTCCCTCCCCCCCATCTCATTGGAATGGCTTCATTATAGTATTAGAGCGAGTCCATCTTTCATGAGAGGTTTATGTGACGCAGGGAAGGCGTCCCCATTATGTAACTAGGTTCGAATGGAAAGAGTTTTCTGGAACTTGCATACACGGAGGATATTTAGTGATGGCTTGCAATATATTACTGTTGTACTTCATCAAGAGCTTCATATACAGTGTAATACGTTTAAGGTATCCGATTGGTTGCGAGAACTTTTTTTTTCTTTTTAAAAAGGAGATATAGGGATTTTTTTGTTATTTTTAGATTTGGTTGAGTGCATTTTAAGAAAAATGTGCTAAAATTAAGAAGAGAAAAAGAAATTATTATTACTAAAATGGGAAAAAAATAGGTGAAAATTGACAAAAAATAGCATAAAAGTGGTCCATTCTGTACCAATGGTTTATAAACAAATTTTCATTTTTTTTTCAATCTAATGTGTTGCTATATTATTCAATTTTGAAATGACCTTCAGGATAAGAGATATTTTCTTTTTTACAAAAACTAGAGCACTTTATCTCGGTTATTATATGAAATTGCTTAAAAAACAGTGATTATATTAATTTAAGAGACTGTAAATTTTGTAATAAAACAGTGATTCATAAATCTTAGGTGTATAAAACACTTCTACTATTATACAGAACTTACACAAAAAATTTCAGTTAATTTATTTTCAAAACTTTTTTAGCAATCGCTGGCCTTGTTTGAGTATTTTTAAAACTTCACATTTCGAGTTAAATGCGTTTTAAAGCATGGCATCTTGCTGAAAGTAATGTCATCTGCTTTTACACTTGTAGTTTTTGTTCTAGTAAACGGAAAATGATAAACTTTGTATTTTTATAAATGTAATAAGATGGCCCATAAAATAAAACCATAAAAAAATTATAAATTTTTCGCAAAATTCACAATTTTAGGGTAGTCGGATACCTTAAACATTTTCTTTATTTTGTGACAAACTTTGAGTGAGTGAATATTGACGTCGCTTTATTCTGCTACTCACGGGTTTTTGGTGACGGACCTCTTAATTTTGAGCCATGTTCCAAGTGACGAGGACGACCCCTGAGTTGGGACCCCCTCTTTTAACTTTCACACCACGCCGCGTCGCTTGACCTTGCTTCAAAATGACGAGGTCCGTCGGCAAAGGCCCTCGTGTAGCTGAACAGTGCAACGTTAATATTCATGCACTCACTCCACACCACGCCAGCGTGAGGACGTTTGAGCCTCGACAGATTTTAAGGGCATCGTTCACTGTGCCCTACACTGTGGGTCTTCAGGGGTACTGGCTCGAATTCATGACTGTCGTTTTTTGATCTAAAAGTCAACCAATTCTCGCCTAAGATATTTACTTTACTTAATCAAGAGTAGGATTTATCTTCCCTTTTTCTCCCAAAGGCAACATCTCTCTTCAGAGTGCCGCGTCAATGAAACAATCAATGCATTTTTCTCTCATGGGGTTTTCAGTCTCTGGTGATCCCGGCAATGTTTAAGATTCTAATTGTTTTAAAATTTGTAACGTGTAATCACGTGCTTTTTCCAGGGCTTCGAACTGTAATTTTTTCATTCCAGTTTTTGTTCCGCCAAAAATAACGGTTTTCTGTTCAGTTCCGAATGAATCATTTTATTTTATGTACATTCTTATTTGCACTAAAAATATAATTCCATCAGAAACAAAAAATGTAATTCTATCAAAATTTAGTTTTTGTAATTTTTTTTAAAAAATTGGTACTCAATCTGAATCGCTACAATTATTTATATATATATATAATCAGCTTGTCGCACGCGATACGAGCGGTGAACAGAGAACGACGAGCTTTGGCATTTTTATCCATCATCAAAATCGCCTTTGATAACTATTTTCATCATTCTGGTTTGTCTGTCTAAACAGTCTATACAAACATGTATGGATAATCACATGGTGAGAAGCGAAAAATATAACCCAGACTGATATTTTCCTGTAAAAAAAAAAAAATCTATACTTTATTATTTAACTGAATTACATCTGCCTTCTACAAGTAGTTTCATGCAAAACTGAAACAGAAAAGTACAAACGAACATCAAAACAGGAAGTCAAGGATCACTGTACATGTAATCAGGATAATTAAATGTTAGACGTTAAACTAGAAAAAATTGATAAGTTGGTACAGTAACAAAATGATTGAAGATATATCGAACCGAAATAAACCGATAGTGTGTGTTTGTTTCGGTTCAGTTCCGTCGAAGCCCTGTTTTTTTCCCGTTAATCAAGGAATTTGATGCCACTTTTCCAAATGATGCCGTTTCATCAATAAAACCAATCGACCAACTAATAATAGTCGTTCGGAAAAATTCCATTGGCTTACGGGCTTTGCCATGGAAGTTAAAGAAGTAAGATACTAATATATAGGATGTATTAATCTCCCCGAACGTGAATAAGTTTTGGAGTCTTGACTATTCAACTTTTTCATTTCAAGTCTTAGACTTGTATTATGTTTTTTTTTTTAAAAACTGATATGATTTGTTGAAACCCCAAAAAGTAGAAATAAATATGAATTCAAATTAAATAATGAAAATGTAAAAAATGTTGAAGAATTAAAAATTTGTGTGATTTCCAAGTTATATGATTTTTTTCGGATAGAATGGTGAAATGCTTATCAGATTCTAAAAATAGTTAGTATTCAAGAGCAATCTACAACTCTCTTTGTGACGAACGGGACATGAGTTGAGAGAAGTGACCTTTTTGCGAGTTAAATCATCTTTTCTAAGAACAATAAAGAGCCTCTTCCTTGAATAAACATCTAATGAATGAGATATCGGTTATTTTGAAAAATAGGCTCTCACTTTTGTTATAAAGTACTTTAATATGGTGTTTTTTTAATTAAAAATTTGGTGGTTATTCCAAAACGAGTGCTTTGTTAAGAAAACGTTATACTCTGATTAATATCAGTTATACTAACATTTGGATTGGATGAATGAAGATGCTTTAAAGTGAGAAAGAACAGACATTGATATTGTTTTAGTGGGAAATTATTGGGCGGAGTCATGTTTCTGAGATTTTGCACTGTTACGAAATAGTTGATTTAATGTATACTTTCAGACGGATGGATCATCTATTAACGTCGCAATCTCAAACAACGCGAAGGGCGATGTATTTGGTAATTTTGAACCACGGTCAAGTGACGAAGGCGACATCTGACCCAGCACCCTACTCTCCTAACTTCCACTCCGCAAACGCGAGGGCTTTGATTCACGTCAGATTTAACTCAGTGATCTCGCGCGTGTTACGTAGCGTGTTTTAGTGACATCAGGACTTAAATTCCCTACTTGACGAACAGAGAGGTCCAAATCCTTCTCGTTGGTGTGTTGTAGAATAACGGAGGGTGCAAGCTTAGGTGTTATCCTCATTATATTTGACCGAATTTCAAAATTACGAGAACTGTCACCACTGGAGTTCCTAGTTCGGAGTAGGCCCTGTATCAAAATTCCTTCGGGGCCCTATTTTAGGTGTGGCAGTCCTGTTAGTGGGATTGTAGTTATACATGTTGGGCCCGTGTAAGTTGGGGCCTCGTATCAATAATACGACTGATACGGCGGTAGCTACGCCCTTAACCGTCACAAATAGTCCTCGTGTTGCTTTAATAAACAATTCTTCACTCACTTAAATAGAGAAGTAGTCATCAGCCAAGCTCACTTGGGAGCTAAACACTGGGGGTTTCAGGCCAGACTGACCGCCACACCGGAACATCTGCTCATGCACCTCAGTGCCCAAAGTCATAAAGGCCGCGGTAGCTTAGTGGTCAAGGTTACGAACTCGTGGCCGGAGTGTCATGAGTTCGAACCTAGTGATGCTGAAGACTCGCCGTGTGGAGGCTGTCGTGTGGAAGTTAGGATAGGAGGGTGCTTACTCGGGTGTCATCATCGTCACTTGAGCTGGCGACAAACTCATAATCATTCGTATGATTATGAAATTCGAGAAATTACTGTTGATTCCTGACAAATTTTGTTAAAAAAATGTAACACCTATTTTAATGGGTTTTTTTTCGTTGTAAAATTCACGAATAGTTAATAACGTAAAGTCACTAGATAGCTTAGGCAATGGTGGGAGTCCTGTTTCGGTTGTTAATTATTCTAGATGTCGTGGGTTTGAATCCAAATTCTGCTGAAAACCCTTTATCAGGGTCTCTTGTTACAAATTAAATGGTAAGATTCAAAAATCCTCACACGGCGTAGTGTAAAAATTAAGGTAATCAGGGGTCGTCCTCGTCATTTGAGTTAACTTCAAAAATAAGGTGTTAAAATCTCCAGAAGACCTCGAGTTTCTCAAAAGCAGGGATTCCCTAATTTTTTCCAACATCGATCTCTTTAATGAGAACTTTTTCATAGACCCCCCCCCCTCTTACATATATCTCTGGAATATAGGGCATATAATATAACCACAATATATTAATAATTGAAAATAAACTGTTATAAAGATAGAAATTTAACTAAGAATCCAAATAGAGAGAGAGAGAGAGAGAGAATTAGAAAAACTATATCTAATTGCAGATTTGTTTTATTTTTTACACTATGACATTTCGCTTTAGATCCATGGATCGCGTCGACCTATGCAAATCTATATTGTATCTCAATATATTAAATGGGTATTATCTAAAAATTATATTTCTCGAAAATTAAGTCCTAATTTTTTTTCTCTAAAACATTGTTTTCGACCCTGTAGATCAGCGTTTTTCAACCTTTTAATCGGCACGGACTGGTCAATGTTTGATAATTTTGCCGCGGCCCGCTGAAGGGGGGGGGGGCGTTGATTGTTTTACTTTAATAATTTTGGGTTTAATTGTATTTTAACATGCTCTGAAATTTAAACACAGTTACACCAAAAAATGAATATAAAGTGATCTAACATTTTAACTCTTGAATGCTAAGTCAGTGAGAACCTGAGCTTGTTTCTTTGCAACGAGATTGTTCTATCTGAGGGGAATAGGGGTCAGTGAGACCCCAACGTTTTGTTTTCTGTCACTGCAGAAAACCCCGCTTCACATTGATAGGTTGTCAGAAACGGCAATTGGGATTTATGCTGGCAATCTCGGGATATTCCACCAGGACTTTAATCCACAACATCGGCTGAGCTGTTGCCTCGAACGTAGTTTTAAAGTGTCGCCACTCACTATCTTCAGCAGTTGATCTTTATCTAGCACAGGTAGGCTAGATTCGCTTGATTTGTTGACAAATGGGTCGTGGATCCTTTATTTACAAGTTTGTGGGGTTTTTTTTGTGGTAGGAAAGTAGTGTTCAAACTCCAGAGTAAATAAAATGGAAATAATTGAATGTTATTTGCTCGGCCTGGTACCATTTGACCCCCGGACCGGCCAGGGGGATGGGGATGGACCACTGTTGTAGATCCCTGGAATATTATACACCCTTTCACAGATCGCTCCCCACTCTCAAGGGGTTCACCTGGGCCCTGTTGGGAATTTCTGCTCTATAGTGCCGTCTATTCAGATCAACCAGTCACAGAAGATGGTTTAATAGAGTGAAACTCAACCTGTGGCCCGGTCATGGTCCACTGCATTAAGAAATTCATTTAAGAACAATGTACTAAAAATATAGCGGGAAATTATATCGATCAACAATCAAATGTATTAATTTTGCTATTAATTTGCTTTTTTTTATAGTAGAATGTAAACAAGAGGCTTGGTAATGGATGAAACGGAATTGAAAGTAACCCCATAACTAATTAAAATTTGCATAAAAGTGAATATTTAGTGTGTGTTTGACAGAAATGTTAATACAGTATTTAAAGTAAAAGCCCAAAAATAATATATATATAATCAAAATTTCTCAACAAGAGAGAGATGAATTAACATGATTAATACTTAAAAAAATAACAATTGCTAGATAACAAGACAACAGAATTTAGAAGGAGATATGAAAAATTGAAATAACAGAATAAAATATAAAAGAATGGACGCTTCAGTATTATCAACATTGCTGACTTAGGACAGCTTGTATACATAAAATTTTCTTTAAAAAAATCTTTCTGTATAAAAGTGGGGTTGAACATGTTTTTTGGCCAGCCAACCTTCCCTCTTTTTTCTGTTAATAAAACCGAGCAAATACCAATTGGAAATAATGGATAGGAAATCTAAATCCATTATAAGGAAAAGGTAACTTACCCAAAAATTGCATACTGAAATGCAGAGCCCGCGCTAAATCTGAGTACAATAAACAAGTTATTGCCAGATTCTGGACCCAAATACAATTTCAAAACAAAGCAAAGGCTGAAAAATAGCACTTAGCAAAAGTATGAAAAGAATAGAAATAATAAAATAAGAAATGTAAACATACTATCATTATCTTAGAGACTCTTAATATGGTTTAAAAGTTATAATAAATTCTAAAAAAGTAATTTTATCTAAAACTATAAACTGGGGGTATTTAAAACTATCTAGGAAGAATAATAAATCTATAATATAAACCTTTTAAAACTATGGAAATTTAATCCTTACTATTTAGAATTTCTTTATTTAAATATCTATTAATAAAATTAATTGGGTAGTTTTGAATTAAACAGTATTTAGTAAAATGTTTATAATTTTTTATTTTTTCTGATTTATTAGAAACTAGAAATTTATTGCGTAGTGTGTAATTAAGAACAATATTTCTGAATATAGATACATGCACATTACTCTCCCAATGCGGTACTTTTATAATATTGAAATTAAAGTCTTCTCGTTTATCATAAATATTAGTAACTATTTTATATGTATATATATTAGAGTTTTAATATTGATTTATTTTGCCCAGTCCAATGTTGCTTGTCTTATAGTGTTTTTTCCCCCTATTATCCTCGTTGCAGCCCGCGTGAAATACCAGTCGTATGTATGTGTCTCGGCGGGAAAAAAAGGTTAAGTCTCCCTGGTTTAATACATTGAAAACTTATTAAATTTCATACCCCTCTTCTTATTTTAAACATTTAAATGTCTATTCGAGGTATACGAAGAAGCTAAATGTTTTTTCTACAAATGTCATTGGAAAAAATGCAACTTCTTTTGCGTGATAACCATGTGTTTTGTGTCCTTCTTGCATTTAACTCGAGACGAAGAAATTGCTTGTCGCAATAATTACGTAACAGCCAGTTAATGCTTTGTTCCGTAATAAGACTTAATTGCGAAGGAAATAACGCGCGTTGTAAAATTATTACTGTTATAAAAAAATGAATTGTGCCTCTTTTGTATCGATGGACCATTCAATAATCCTTAAGAATTTGCAATAAGTGTGAGTATTACTTGATCTCTTTTTCATTCTTAAACATGTTGAACACCTTCCATGTAGTAGCCGCGACAGCCTAGTGGTTATGGTTACAGACTCGTGTCCAGCGTGTTATGAGCAAGACTTCGAACCAGAATTGAAGGCCGTGGTAGCCTAGTGGTCAATGTAAGGGGCTCGTGGCCGGCGTGTCATGAGTTCGTGCCCAGTGCTGCTGAATATTCGCCGTGTAGAGAGGCGATGCACCTTAAATCTGTCGTCGCTCAAACGTCCGTTGGTGTGGTGTGGAAGTTAGGAGAGGGGGTGGTTGCCAGCTCAGGTGTCGTTCTCCTCGTTTGACCATGGATCAAAATCACGAGGTCCGTCGCCAAAAGCTCCAGATTAGCTGAATAGTTCGACGTTAATTTTCACTCAGTCTATCACTCGAATTGGAATTGAATCGAAAACCAGAAAAAAACCCGTTATTTTGTTCTTAACGGAAACCGGAACTGAACCGAAACAAACTATCGGTTTATTTCGGTTCGATATATCTTCAGTCCTTTTGTTACTATAACCAACTAATCAATATTTTCTAATTTAACGTCTAACATTTAATTATCATCATTACATGTAACTAGTTCTCGACTTCCTGTTTTGATGTTCCGCGTGTACTTTTCTGTTTCAGTTCCGCATGAAACTACTTGTAGAAGGGAGATTTAAGTCAGTTGAATGATGAAGTGTAGATTATTTTTTTAAAGAAAAATATCAGTCTGAATTATATTTTTCGCTTCTCACCATGTGATCATCCATACATTTTTGTATAGAATGTTCAGATTGACAAATCAGAATCATGAACCTAATTGTCAAATGCGATTTTGATTACGGATAACTATGCCAAAGCTCGCCATCTCTGCTCACCGCTCGTATCAGACATGTTGGTTAATTGTGTTGATTCACATAGTGTAGCAATTAAAAAAAAAAGAATAAAATGTTTCAAATTTTGATAGAATTATATTTTTTGTTTATGACAGAATTATGTCCTTAATAAAAATAAGAATATGCACATAAAGTAAAATTATTCATTCGGAACTGAACCAAAATATATATTTTTTTAGTTGAACCCGGAGCTCTCTTAAAAAATTACGAATCGAAGCCTTGATTAACAATGTTCACGAAATTCAAAGTGGTTTCTAGACGAGAGCTTTATTTATTTTTACTTTTTTTTTTTGCCGTGTCTTAGAGCGAGTAAAAGTTTAAAAAATGGTGACCTTTTGAGTTATTGCAATCATGCACCTGGAATGGAGTTGACTCCATATGGAAATGACGGATGTTTTAAAAATGTTTAATGTTTCTACTGAGAGCTAATGTTTCTTTTGCTAAGAGAGCAAATATGAGGTCATTTTTGAAATGAAAAACGGCGTTCAAGACGGTGATCTCGTCTCGAGCGATATGTAGATGTGTAGCATCGCGTTTAGGGTTTGCAGCCTCTGGATCCCGAAATCCCGGAATCTCTGTGTTTTTTCAAATCCCGGGATTAGTTATTTTAATCCCGGGATTAAAATAACGAATTCAAGGATTTAATTTTTGTCTGAATTATATTAAAAAATTTTTTTTTCTGATAAAAATTTTCTAAGAATTTAATTCTTCTAAAATTTATATTCTACTTATGAAATACTTAGAATTTTTTTGTGTGCAATTATAAGCGTTTTAGGGAAAAAAATATATGCACATCTCTCATTTCTCGTATGGGAGAATGTCGTACAGATCTAAGCGGCTCACTGCAATGTTTGCAAAATAATATAAGCAACATCTCAAGAATAGATTTTGTCACAGTTCCTTTAATTAAATGCCGTTAATTAATAGCGGACCTGCTTGGAAGACTTGAGAAACTTCAACTTCCATTACATTACTAACAGATCATGAAACTGAATTTTCTATTTCAACTGAGATAACACTTGAAATTAATTTACATTCTGATTCAATAACTAGATCAGTTTATATGCAAAAACTATTAAGTGTAGCAGAAGAACTAAATGAATTTATCAAAGAGGTACATGCACCAATGCAGTCTATTAGATTTGAGACACTGTGTGTCATCAAAAATTCAAAAAGAAATATCTCTTTTTTGAAAATGGAGGGAGACGAGGTGACTACCTGAAAAGAACATACTCCTATTTAATGACGATAATACTGACTAGTAAAGAGTCCGAACGTGCATTTTCTTCGGCAGGACAATGTGTAACAAAATTAAGAAGCCGTTTCAACGATGAAACGCCGGAAGAGCTTTATTTTTGTAGGCTAAAAAACAGAAACGCAAGAAAGGAAGAAATGCTTTTTTAAAAAAAAATCCATGTACTATTTTTTTTTTTTTACGATGAATTAATTTTTTTAATTTGTTTCTTTAAAATAATATTAAATCAATTTTTATTTATATTTTCAATTTTATTATGCAATTTCAACTATTCTAATATGTAAGTATTTTTAATAAATAGTGCAATCCTAATCCCGGGATTGAAAATATGACACGGGATTGCAAACCCTAGTCGCTTTTTTCAAATTCTTTTAAAATTTTCAGTAATGCGATTCGTTAAACCTCTTTTGAATGAAATTGAAATCAGCTGAAACGAAAATCTTTCAAGGTGATAAGAAGTTGACTTTCTTTCTTTGACTTTTCCTTCATTTCAGATTCCATTCGTATACAGGGTGATTTGCTACCAGACCGACAAACTTGCAGGGGGTACAGAGACGACTCGAAATCACATAGGAAATGTAAGGTCGCAATGCCGTAGTTGGGAGCTATGGTGCAAATAAACAAAGAAGAAACAGAAACACATTAATGGACATTTCATGGACAGCGTTTCCCAACCGGGGTCCATACAAGTTTTGAGGGGTTCCACATGAAAAGAAAATTGCATATTTCGAGTATCCATATGATTATTTAATCTCGTAGATAAGTCCGGAAGTTCGCGATAGGAAGATATTCATTTTTTTCTGGAATCTGGTTCATAGGGAGGGGAAAAAAGTGATGCTCGTAGAAAAATTCTCGAAAGAATGCTGCAATGTATGTCTGAGTTTTTCCAATCTTATCTCGAGGAATGTGGCTTGAGTCGTGTTGTACAGCCGATAACAACAAATCGTTCTCAACTTGTTAAGAGTTGGAAAAAAAAATTCCCTCTGACTCAGGCGAAAAATTTGAGCCTTTATGCGCTCATATCAAAACATCAGTTACAATGATCTCATTCTTGGGGTCTGCTTTAGGCGTCATATATACATTTTTTTTTAAATCTAAAGATGTATATTTATATTTATTATTATTATTTCGGTTAGTAAAAACGTTCCATTTCGAATTGAATTTTACTACTTATTATGAATATGGATTATTATATTTATTATGATTACAAATTATTATTATTTATAAATATTACGTGTTATTTATTATGTATTAATTTATTAGGGTATTGTGAATATACCGTAAAATCCGGAGTATAATGTGCACTTTGAACACAATAAATAAAATCGAAGTTTACCGGTGCGCGTTATACGCCGGGTATAAGAATGAAAGCTTTAAAAATAAAATTAAAAAAAAAAGATAAGTACAGAAAAAATTAGACTTCTGCATAGATAGAAATACTGCTTATTTTAAGGAAATGACATCTATATATGAACTTAAAGGGCTATAGCATAGGTTCTCAACGTGGGCGATAACGCCCCCTTGTGGGCGTTTGAAGCTTTCAGGGGGGCGTTGAGATGGCACGGAGGAGCTTGGCAGATGAACCAAAAAAGACTAAAAAAAAAAAAAAAAACACGCTGATTATGTACTGACAAAAGTAAACTTGAATGCTGTTTAACTTATGTTGATTGTATGTATTTAAATCATTCCTACATCACATGTACGAAAATTCACATATTTCGGTAGTACGGGAAGTGGATGAAAACTTTAAGATTACATTACAGTCAGACCTGCATTAAATTGAATGATAGAGTGCATTTTTTAATTTCTGTAGTGCACGTGTTGTCTTTGTCTGTGAGCAGTAGGAAACATGTTTCGTCCACTGCATTTCATGACGTATATTATCCAAGAAACAAAATTAAATAGGTTAACCAAGAATTAACGTGATTAAGGCTGAAACTGTCAATTTATATTTATTTTGAAAGCAATAATTTATTATGAATTCCATCGTATCCTCAGAACCCCCCTGCCTGTCTTCATAACAGGTAATCTAAAAATCTTTTATTCTACTCTTTTAAATGAAGAAGAAATTCAGTAGCGTTTCAATTCGAACACTCTATCCTACCTATGACTAAAATATATAATATTACACATTTAAATATATTTGTGGCCATAGATATTTCAGATTCGCAAGTAAAAAAAACTGGGCCTTAAGGGAAAAAATGAAATTAAAAAAATATATTCTTTTAGTAATAGAATATTTTTTTAAAAACTTAACTCTTGTTTTCACCATGCATTATGTACACTCTTATTTCTCTAAAGTGAGGGGGCGGTATAGAAATATTCACTAGAAAAGGGGGCGATATCGAAATATTTATTAGAAAAGGGGGCACCAGTTCAAAAAAGGTTGGGAACCTATGGGCTATAGCTCTCGAAGTATACCATTTATATCTAAAGCTTGGAATAATACCTCGGGTAAATGACTTCAAAACTTAAGAGCATTGCACACGCACATTTCAGGTTTCTTCGTACAAAAGGGGGTGTGCGTTATACGGTGAATATACCTAAAAATTAAAAATTGCAGCTTGAAAGTATAAGTACGCGTTATATGCCGGATTTTACCGTAAACATTGTGTCAAGATACACTAGTATTCTCGGACCTTTAAGTCAAGGGGTTACAGTGTACAATTTGCAAAAACTTTTTAAATTATTCTTTAAAAACTTAGAAATCTTTCATTTGGAACAGTGATCGCGAGGTACTTATAGCTCTCAGGGTCGTTTTTAGTAGATCGCGTTAATAATAACGTTATTAAAAATCAGAAGCAGACTCACTGAAGAACACTTGTATTACTGTATTTGAATGTCGCCACTATCTAATCTCCCGGCGGGAAAAAAAGTTTCATCCTTCTCATTTAAGTGAATAAAGGCCTTATCACACGTACACGTTTGGTGCAATTTTTGTTCCAATTCGTGCAATTTTTACTCCGTTGCCATAGCAATGGCTTTAGAACAACTTTTTGCCAGTGAACTGAGAAAGTTGCTCTAAATGAAAGTTGCTTGAAATTCCAGCCAATGGGGTTCTTCGGCGCCCTACGTCATAAACAAGATGGCGGTAACGGTGGTAGCTTCGCATGAAATATGGCGTAATATATTTTAATGATGTACAATATTTTAACGGCGTATAATATTTTAAACAGAATGATGCTCCATTTCTGTTTACCCCCATAAACAAAAGCGCGAGCGCGAAATAAAAGAAATAATATTGGATGTTTGTTTTCGAAGCAGAAAAATCAGCGAGTAATGTTTCAATGTGGAGAAAGAACGTGGCTGATGTCAGAGCATGTCGTTTTGTTTACGGTAACCTTTCCCCCTCAGATTCGGCGAAAAGTTGGGCCAAAAAAATGCACGTGTGATACCGCCTTAAGTCTGATGAGGGGGGGGGGGACTGTTGTGTAAGTAAGCCGATGCACGAAAAACCTGTCGAGGCTCAAAGTTGGTGTGGTGTGAGAGTTCGAAGCGAAGGTGTCTGCTCAAGTGTCGTCCTCGTCGCATGACCCGTCGCCAATCGATCTCGTCCTGCTTGGTAGTGCAGCGTTAATAAACTCTCTCACTGATAAAAAAATATGGTTTTACATTTGTTATTTATTAGTAACTACACTCTTCAATTTCTTTATGTGCAATTTAATTTCAGTTTCTTTTTGTTGTGTACTATTTAATTAAAACTGATTTTGTAATCTCTCTATATAAAAGTTTTTCGTGATGCTGTAATAAATTTATTTGGCTGCTTGCTTACTTGGCGATGGCGATCATCAAGATAATGCTATGCTACAGTATCTGCCTGAATATCTATCTTCACTCACTCCATCGGGAACGCCACCCGCTAAACGGATTTTGAAATTAGGTAGCCATGCTACTAAGAAATTTATGTATTACTGATTGGCTATGTAAATATTCTGACGAGAATATATTGCAGGATCGCCTTTCTTATCAGGGGATAAGAAAGGTGAAATTGTTTGTATAATAAGGATCTCACTGGACAATCGAGGGGACTTGGATAGGCCATTTGTACTGTAAAACTTGCGCAATTCCCGGTAAGATTGGCATTTGCCATGACTATTTACAAATTACAGGAGCAGAATTTTAAAAAAGGTGATTTATGTGTAACGTAGAAGAGGTAACAATATTTACTTTTAACAATATTTACTTATGAGGCTCGTCAAGGTGCAGAAGCAAAGAATTCGAGTAAAAATTCAGAGCAATTTAGAAGAAAAGGTGATTAGGAACATAGTTTTTTTGAAAAGGCACTAAATTGAATTAGAAATTAAAATACGGAGATGAAGACTTGAAATTTATTTTTTTTCCTACTTACACTATTGAAGAAAAAAAAAAAAAAGAAGAAAAAAAAAAGAAAAACAGAAACACATAATACACGTAAATTGCAGTTTACAATTTGAGCAATGAGTATGAACAGTTGTTTAATTTGTATAATAGGGGTTGGTCCATCGTCAGGCGGACAGGGGCAACCCCCCTAGTTATATTATAAATATAAGTTTAAAAGCAATAAGCAAATGTGTGCAAGAGATTTTTTTTTTAAAGTGCGTAGCTCTTTTGTTGGTAGTTCTCGAGTAAAATTTAAAAACGTTACGATAGCTCAGAAGCTTCACAAGTTTTGCTACCTCTACTTTAGAAGGTTGCATATTCTTATTTGGGGGGGGGGATATGGGCACATATTTATTAAAGTTAGGACTAAGAATAGTGGTTCTTAAACTGTAGTCCGCGGACCCCGAATAATAGATCTCCAGCGCTCTTCTTGGGGGGTCTGTGATCTCTCATTTATTGTTAAAATTTTCCTCTTTTACAGACTCAGAAAGGCCGCATTGAAAAATTGAAGGATGTGCCTATCCTTGACCAGATCACTAAATTGCCTCCAATGAAAAATCTATTCTAGAACATGTATTTTGATGAAGGATATTAAGGTTTTTTTTATTGTTTGCAATTCAATTGCATAGTTATTACTACAAACGTAATATTTTCCAAAAATAGACGTAACACATGTGCAAAAATTAAGAACTGAATTCATTCCGTGCCAATACGACAAGGATTGCGTCCAGGAAGGAGTGTTTAAAATTTTGGGGGTTTTTAGGCAGATATATAAAAGGAGAATCACGGGGATCGAAAGTTTAAAAACCGCTGACTAAAAAGGTCCACATAAGCAAAAAAAAAAGTTTTGAAATTGAGAACTCTTGTATTTCTCCCTAAGTTTGAACAAAAGTGTTTTCACGAATTTTATAATGACCACGGTAGCCTTGTGGTCAAGGCAATTGAATCATTGTTGACGTGTCATGAGTTTAAACCTAGTACCGCTGAAGACTCGCCGTGCAGAGGGGACGGATGGAGGCTCAAACGTCTCCCGTTGGTGTGGTATGGAACTTTGGAAAGGGGGATGACGGCTCAAGTGTCATCCTCGTCACTTGACCATGGTTCAAAAAGACGGAAGTCCGTCGCTAAAAGCTCTCTTTTAGTTTGTAATACTCTCCCCTGCGAATCAAAAGATGTAGGAGGATTGGAAGGAACACTCGCCATGTTTCAACAAAATAATCTAATTTATTCACAATATTAATCACCACACTAATTGATCCAGACTAAGAGATGCCCTCAAATAATCACTAAGCCGACAATAAACGAGGTAAGCGAGATATTTGAAAACAGTTATACTAACCGCACTTACTCAAGGCGTTTGCTTTGACTTCTTATCAATTTAATCTCAGTGACACTTCGTCACCTTAAGTAATTCAATTAGCAAATACTAAATATCCGCGCTTCACCTTCAATTTGAT